>PVJH01003199.1:0-146885 GCA_004026705.1 Nesogale talazaci
TCTGTTAGGAATTGATCAAGAGTAATGTTAACAGAGAGAAAATACTGAAACCCAAATGGAGGGTGAGCATGATAGTGGGACAAGAGGAAAATAAAAGGAAATAGAGGAAAGAACTGGGGGTGTAAAGAGCATTTATAGAGGTCTGAATATAGGCATGTACATAGATGGATAGATATATTTATATATGACTGAGGAAATCGATCAACATACATATAGGGTTAGTATTAGGACAGCAGATGGGCAATGGACTTTCTCTTAAGTACTTTCTCAGTAGAAGAACAGTTTGTTCTATTAAATTGACATTCCATGATGCTGATCTTCCCTACATGACCACTGAAGACAAATGTGTGCATAAGCAAAGGTGGTGAAGTAAGCTGATGGTGCCTGGCTATCAAAAGATGTAACATCTGGGGTCTTAAAGACTTGAAAGTAAACAAGTGGCCATCTAGCTCAGAAGAAACAAAACCCACA
This sequence comes from Nesogale talazaci, assembly GCA_004026705.1. Classification (NCBI taxonomy): domain Eukaryota; kingdom Metazoa; phylum Chordata; class Mammalia; order Afrosoricida; family Tenrecidae; genus Nesogale; species Nesogale talazaci. Next base: position 472 of record PVJH01003199.1, read on the forward strand.
AGGACGAAGCACACCAGCCTGTGTGACCACGAGGTGTCCAAGGACCCTGGTATCAAGCATCAAAGAACTAAAAATTATATCTTTATAAATGAGGGGAAATACAGCTTGGGGACCCAAAGCACATCAATAGGTAAAATATCATTCCCTTACAGTGGGGCTGCAGGGAAGGGATGAGCCAGTCAAGGTACGGTGTAGGAACAGTGAAATATGCAACTTTCCTGTAGTTCTCAAATACTTTCTCCCACCTACTATCATGATCCCAATTCTACCTGACAATCCAACTAGACCAGGGGATGTACACTGGAACTAGAAACATGGGGAATTTAGGATAGATGCTCCCTTCAGGGCCAGTGGTGGCAGTGGTGATACCAGGAGGATGGAGTGATATTGGAGTGGAAAGGAGGAACCATTTTCAGGGATCAACATTTCACCTCCTCTCTGGCATATGGACAACAGGGAAGTGAGAGAAGGGAGACAGTGGACAGTGTATGATATGAAAAAGTTATAACAATTTGTAAATTATTAGGGTTCATGGGGAAGGGATAGTGGGGAGGGAGGGGAAATATGGGGAGCTGGTACTGGGGCCTAAGTGGACGGAGGATATCTTGAGAGTGATGATGACAACAAGTGTGCAAATGTGGTCTGCATATTGCTGATGTATGTATTGCTAGTGATGGGAGTTGTATGAGCCCCCCATAAAATGATTTATTTTAAAAAAGGGAGGGGGAAAAGGATCTTATACCAAGGACTCAAATAGAAAATATTTGGAAATGAAGATGGTGACATGTGTACAAGTATGCTTGCTACAAATGATGTATGGAATGATACAAGAGCTGTTATAGCCCCCAATAAAATCATCAGGGGAAAAAAATAACCCAGTCACCAAAATCATGAAAAAAAAAAGAAAAGAAAGAAAATACAAAGCTAAACTTAATCCTCAAAGTAACAGTCTTGTATAGCAGATTTATCAGATGTAACACATCCTTTGATTGATGCTTCCATGAGCATTGATTATAGAGCCAGACAAGATGAAATCTTTGACACCCTAAATCTTTTTCGCCATTGATCATGATGTTACCTACTGGTCCAGTAGGGAAGATTTTGCTTTCTTTACATTGAGTTGTAATCCACAGTGAAGGCTGAAATCCCTGATTTTCATCAGCAAGTTCCTCAAGGTTCTGTCATCTGCATATCATAGGTTGTCAATAAGAGTCCTCCAATCCTGATTTTACATTTTTTCATCTAATCCAGATTCTCAGATTAATTTTTCAGGATATGGATCAAATAAATATAGTGAGAGGCTAAAATTCTAATGTTACCTTCTCTGATTTTATACAATGCAATATTCCCTTGTTCCATTCACATAACTACTTCTTAATTCATGCACAGGTTTTCCACGAGCAGAAAGAAGTGTTCTGGAATTCACATTCTTCTCAAGGCTATTCATGGTTTGCTCTGGTCCGTGTAATTGAATGCCTTTGTGTAGTCGGTAAAGCACAAGTAAACATGTTTCTGGTACTCTCTGCTTTGAGGTAAGTTTTATCTCACACCATAAATATAATATTGTTTACAGTAGTTTCAAAAGATATAGCACTTAGACATAAAACTAGAGAAATACATGTACTGAAAACTAAAATAATATAGACAATTGAAACTAAAAGTGACATAAAAAACTTGATGAAATCTATTGTTTATAGAAAACTTGTTAGGCATTTATTGTATAAGGGAGCTGCAAAAATTCATGGGGAAATGGAGCTAAAAGATAATGGATTCCTCTCACTCCCCATCCCAGGAGTACTTTTTCTTTTGTGAATTCAGTACGGCATTTAATGAAGATGCAAGAGTTGGTGGCTGTGTCTCTTGGTTCCAGGAACTTTCTGAAGTCTCCTTAATATCTTATTCAATAATTAAAATAAATGTGTTAAATGATTATTATTATCCCACATTTCAAGGTTGAGAAAAATAAAGCTCTTTTAAGAATTTATGAGACATATCTAGGTAAATCACAGAGCTAGAATGTGGCATTGGGGTTCCAGACCAGATACCAATCTCTCAGAATCTATTCCTTTAACCATTATGCTTACATAGAAGTATGGTTACTAGAATTTTCAAGAAATTCCAAAGAAGTTCAAAGGAAATTCAAGTGATTCATAGGATAATAAATTTCTAGTAGGGCAGCATAATATTTATTATATTATAAAAATATTGCCGGCTGAGCCCCGGGGGCATAGTGGTTGTGCACAGGACTGCAGCCCACTGGGTTGGAGGTTCAATTCCAGGAGCAAAGGCTGGGCCTCCTACTCCCACCCCTGAGGGCAGTGATGCCTAAAAATAAAAAAATAAAATAAAACAAAATATTGCTATTGAAGGTAGTGAGGGCAGTAATCACAAATTCAGGTATAAATTCATATTTAATTAGATAATATGTTTGGGAAATATGGCAGTTACATATTCTCCTGTCAACTTGTGAATGGGTGGAGTCTAACCTGTCAATCAGGCTATAGCCAATGAGGACTCCATGTGGGCATGGCCTTCTCCTGAGGAGTCTAGGAATTCGTGTATTCCTCCCTGGAGGCAGAAGACTCTCTCTGTTCTGCCTTCCTGCTGAAAAACCACATGGAACTTACACTGATACAGCCCTAGCCCTGTGGAGGAGCCATGTGAAGACCCATGCCAGTGCAGCGATGCTTTCAACACCTCTTGATCCACAAAACCTTCCACCCACTATCCTGTGATCTTCCTGCATTCAGCATTGTTGCATGAATTCATGAGTGTAAAGCTGAATTCACTGATTAGTACTGACATATGAGGTAATATCAGACTTATAGACTTGATCTGGACTGGGCTGGAATGGTTTATTAATATACAAATGCACTTTGATATAAAGTTCATTCTCACACATACATCTCCGGATTTGTTTCTGTACTCTACACAGACTAACACAGGAAAGTATGTAGACTGAGAGGAATTACATCCTTCTGATCCCTATTCATGCTATGTGTCAAATAATTGTGAAAGTATACATAATGCAATAACATTAGTAAGAATGATATCTCTAATCCAAAAGCACCATAACCATATTATCTTAATTTTCCATGTTGGATATTTTAAATGAGAATCTCATGAGGGGAAAAGATAGTGGTACACAGAACTACATAATCACTGCCAGCTACCAGCAGTTGAGAAATATTAGCTGAGAAATGAATAATGACATTTCATTTATAAAATATAAAAACATACTATGATTCCTATGTAAATTCTTATCATCTCCGACTTGAATGTTTATGGATTCTGCCTTCACTTTGATGCTTGAAATGAGATTACCGACAAGCAGCAATGAAGAGTAGCAACAAGAGCCCTTGTGTGTTGTCCCACAACAATGATAATGGATTACATTCCATGCTGAAGACAGAGTAATCCAAAGCACCAAGAGCATTCACTGTTATGGGGACCTCAAGCCTTTCATGAGGATAGTTCTATTGTCTCATCATTCCTTTACATTTCGCAAATTCAACATTTCTCAAGTGTACTGGATTTTTTTTCCCTTGGCTCTCATATTCATATTCCCTGAATAATTTTTGTAATTTCAAATATTCTTTATGTTTTGTATTATAGTATCATTATATCATCTGCAAATTATTTTTTAACTCTCATTTCTTGGTTTCCAAATACATGAACTATTTTTCATCAGGCTATAGCTAATAAGATTTGGCACAATGATCGTTACATGTTAAACTGTAAACAGCTTTATTTTAGAAATTGAACTCCAGTACTCATCTTTCTCAATGAATATTTCTCATAGAGACTTTTTTCCATCTACTTTAAAAATTATGTCTCTGGCACAAACTGATTGTGTGTCACAGTTGTCTCATTTCCTATGGATACTTACATTTATGGCTATGGTAAAATTTAGTTTCTTAGGACAAGCAGGATTCTTTTACTTGGTAATGATTTACTTATTGAACAACATGCAAGCAATAAAGAAACAAAAGGAACATCATGAAGTAATTAAACTGGTTTCTTGTTATGTTTATTATAATAATCAAGAACTTATCATGTTATATAGTTATATACATATATTTGCAAATTAAATTAATAATGACCAAAACATGCATAGTACTTTATTAATGTACTATCTAAGCTATGAAATCACAACCCACTACAAGAAATACTTTGGTTTCCCAAGCAAATACTCAAAGCTGTACATGAAAATTTCATGGCTACTCTTTTTCATTCTGTGATTAATATATAGTATGATTCTTGCAAAGGCTAAGGCATTAATTACCATATAGTGAATTCTTTATTTTCCTTTAGCCCATTTCCCCCCCTAAAAATTTTATTCCTTTATCACCAAATGTATCTTTCACTTAGGGTAATTTAAATTTTTACTTATATCTATTTTTCATTTCTGACACATATTTTGAATATGGAAGCTTTTCTTAAGGCCACTTGAGTTTAAGTAGCAATACGTGTTAAAACACAAAAACAATGTCAAGATAAATGCTACCACCAGTGTCCTCCAATAGTGCTCTCCAGAGGTTAGCAAAAATGTAATGCTAAAAAAGAATGTGCTTGCAATTTTATGGAGATTCAGCAGTGAAGAGCAATGCTATTTCACACATGGTTAAAACATATATGATGTGATATTATGTTAGGAGATTTGGATATCCTTAGGTATTCAATTAAAAATCTGGTTCTTGACAAGGTAATATTGTTTATAAGCTATTTTATGTGAGTTTCAATTTTTTCTGTCCAAGAGCTGTTGGTGAGAATAAGGGTATGAGTAAAAAAGAAAACTTCACTTTGAAACAATTCAAAAAAGTATCCTTGGTTAGATATTGAAAATCCCATGAAACAATTGAGTGCATTTCACTAATTAAAAAAAAATGCATGTCCAAACCTAGGACAGTTAGTGATGTTTGGAACAATATATCTGACACATTTTCCTGATCCAAGGCAATGCTATAAAGTGAAATAAATAGTCATGGAAGCTTATCCTGACCTATTTCCTTTATGATTCTAAGATTTTTTTTTGTTCAATGCCAAAAGAAAAGAAAAGTGTAACATTTATGATGAATGGCTGAGCGGTATGAAGTTATACAGTATAATTTATGAGGTACCTTATCATGCACGAACCTCAAGGTCTGTGTAATAAAACAGAAAGCATAAAAACACAGACCTCATCCATAAATTAAATATTCAGTGTCATATTAGTTGAAATAATAATACAAGTATTTCTTCTTTCTTAACTAGATAGGTATTTTTATGTATGCAAAACTGTCATTTCAAAAATAATGCCTATTGTTTTAAATGCTATTTTAAATTTTTTCTTTAATTTTCCTCATGCCTGTGGTATTAGGTTCAACATATGGTCTACCATTTTGAAGCTGGGAAAAGTTGTAAAATAGAAAAATGTATTTTAGCAACCACCAGTTGTCTGTAAGTTTGTCAGACTACAGTGATACCGCAGTAGTGCAAGTAGTGAGTCCACTGATATCTGAAAAAAAGGTGGGCTCACCTGTAGGGGGATGGGTTTTAACAGACCTTCTAGATAAAGACTTGAGAAGAGGACCTGGAAATCTGCTTCCTTAAAAAAAATCCCATTGAAAATCTGAGCAGCAGAGATTCAATTCGAGAAAATATGTCTTCAGGTTGGAAGGCACTTTAGTACAACTGAGAAATAACTACTTTCCCAACATGGAAATAACCTTGTGTGGACAGAGTAAACCTTTCCTGATCTTACTTTGCTGATATACCATGACTCAAAATGAGAAGGAGCAGATGCAAATATCCTTTAATAATTGGAATGTAGACTATACAATGTTTAAAATTAGGAAGACTGAAGGCAGCAAAATGCGAGATAATACTTGAAGAACAAATGCTGAGCATTATTGAGCTAAAAGGGACTAAGATTTCCTATTTTGGAGAACCATATGAAATACTAAGTTAAGAATAACAAATTGAGTGAGAATATTTTAAATTTCTGTGAGAAAACATTTTACTTGGATTGACAAACAAAATCATGGAAGTCTCAATAAATATATCAAACAACATATGACACTGGACGAATGTGTTACACAAGGTCTCTTAAAATGTTAAAGAGAAAAGATATCACTTTGAGGATTAGGATGTATTTGATCTGAGCAAAGACATTTTCAATGGCTCGCCTACATATGTGAAAATTAGACATATGAATTATGGTGCTGGTGAGGAATATTGAGTTCTATGTTTCTCAGAAGAACAAATAATTCTATATTGAAAGAAGTACAGCTACCATGCTCCTTAAAAACAAAGAGGATACGATTTTTCCTTATACATATGCATAGTTTATGATCCACAGAGTTGAATGGCTTTGCATAGTCAATGAAACACATGTAAGCATCTTTCTGATAGTCTCTGTTTCAGCTAAGGTGTATCTAGTGTTAGCAATGATATAATTTGTTCCACATCTTCTTAATCTAGCCTGAACCTCTGGCAGTTCTTGTCAATGTTACTAGATGCTCCTCAGTGACATTTACTTGCATGTGATACCAATGATAATTTTCTATAATTTGTGTATTCTGTTGGCTCACCTTTCTTTTGGAAGAATACAAACATTATCTCTTCCAGTCAGTTGACCAAGTAGCTGTCTTCCAATTTTCTTGGCACAAATGAATGAGTGCTTCCCATGCTTCATCAGCTTGTAGAATCATTTCAATTGATATTACATGAATTCTGGAGACTTGGTTAGGGGTCATACTTTCAGTGTAGCTCGGATTTCTTCCTTCAGTACATTGGTTCTTGTTCATATGCTAAATTACCCTGTGTCAACTAGTTGGTTTTGGTACAGTGACTCTTTCCATCTTCTTAAGATTATCCTTTCCATATTCTTTCATGCTTCCTTTGTCATTCAATATTTTACTCATTGTACTTTTCTCATATTGAAATTTGAGGGTTGAGGTTTTCTTTCAGTCTAAGATATGCTGAGCATTTTCTTCCTAACAGATTAATGGTGATCTGTTCCCTCCGCAACTGCTTGGCTGCTTCAGAGATCCCAGCATGAAGTTCTCTACACAATCTTAGATCACATTATGGTTGAATTTGGGCTCACCCAAGTTGACATAATGCAAAACATGAAAAAATTGAGTATTTTTAATCCACTTCTGCAGTCTGAAATTGGTGAAATATGCCAGTTTGACAGTTACTATTGACTCAAAAGCAAAAGTTGGGGATGAAGAAGAATCTGTCAGTGAAATTATGGTCTTGGTGATATAAGTGAAGGCAGAGATCATAGGTCAAAATTTTGACAAGTCCAACAGTTTATCTTATTCACTGAAAAGTCTTCTTTCCACAAGACAATAATTATAGACATGGAACGCAATCAATAAACTACACAGAAATCAGATTGATTACATTGGTAGAAAGAGATTATGGAGAAGCTCAATATTATTAGGCAGAACAGGCCCAGGGCTGAAGTCAGAACAAAGTAGTAATTTCTCATATACAAATTCAAGTTAAAGCTGAAGAAAATTAAAACATATCCGTGAGTGCCAAAGTGAGACCTTAAGTATATACCCCCTGAGTTTAGAGATCTTCTGAAGACTAGGTAGGGATTGTTGAACACTAATGACAGAAGACCTGAAAAACGTGGAATAGCATCAAGAACATCATGCACAAGGAAAGGAAAACCTCATTAACATGAAAGTAAAGAAAAAATAGTCCAAAATGGATGTCAGAAAAGACTCTGGAACTTGCTCTTAGGTCTAGAGTAGATAACACTACTGAAAGAAAAGATAAGGTTAAAAAAACCCTGAAAATTTGTCAAACAATTTTTTCACGTTTTGCATTATGTCAACTTGTGTGAGCCCAAACAGCCAATATATAAAATCAAAAGGGAAAGCATACTCATAATTTCTTAAACTGAAAGAACTGAAGAACAATTTTAAGCCTTTTGCTGCAATAATGAAGAATTCTCTGCATAAAATACTGAATGGTGCAGGGAGAATCCAAAGAATGTGCAAGGAATAAATAAATAAATAAATAAATAAATAAATAAATAAATAAATAAAATAAAGTGGTCAACATTCAACCATTTCAAGAGGTAGTATTTAATCAAGAACCAATGGTATCAAAGGAAGAAATGCAAGCTGCTGAAGGCAATGGTGAAAGTTTAGGAACCAGGAATTGACCGAATACACTGTGAAGTTTAAGCTAATGAAGTAAATATGGAATAAATTATGAAGTGAAAGAGCTGAGGAGAAAAATAAGATGGCCACTTGAAAATACAAAATAAACTCTTATTATTAGATGTGAAATATCTAGATTTCAAAAACCAAAAAAAAAAAAGAACATGTTCAGTTAATCTTTAGCTGAAAGAACTGAAGCATTGATTTTTAGTACTTGTGTCTACTGACCTTTCTTTAATTTTAATATCTAAACTTTTATTCCATAGACACCCCATTTTTAGCTTTTCCCTGTTTCTTCTTGTGAATCTTTTCCTCCTTCTCATTCTTATAAAACATATGCTGACACTACTTTTATATTTTTTCTTTCAAATATAATTACCCATTCCTCTATCATAACAAAACAAGGCATTTAGTGGGTCTAATTTCCTTTATCTTAACTTGTCAGTTTTTACTACTTGATCCCTCCCTATTTATGATTAGGGAGCATTGAGTTTCTGTTACTTGTTGTTGCATAATTTTGCGGATTTAAAAAATGGTTTTACAACATGAAGAGTATAATCAATGTTACATAATTATACATGAAGAAGTTATTAAGCTAGAGATTGCTTTGTTGTATCTGCCATAATTAAAAGAGAATTACAAATAACAGTGGGTAAAAGTATTAGGGAAGTGTTCTAAAATTTTGATAATTGTACTCTATTTGATATTAATGAACTTTTGAATTATATGATACATGGTTGAAGTGCCAACAAAAGTGTTAAAAAATTCCCAAATGTAAAGATCAAAATTTCCACAACTGGACCAATAGGTAGCATGATAAAGAGAAAAAAAGACTGAAGATATCAAAGCTTTCATTTTCTTGCCTTCACAACCATGTTCAAGGAAGCAACAATCGGTCAAGAGATGAAAAGATATATTAAATCAATCTCTTGCATAAGAGCTCTTAAAGGGTTGAAAACCAGTGTTATTTTGAGGTCTAGTGTGTCCCCTGACCCAACTCAAAGTATTTTCAATGGCCTAATAAGCTTGTGAAAGTTGGGCATGGAATAAGGAGGACCAAAGTAGAAGCAACGGGTTCTAACTGTTGCGCTAACAAAGCATATTGAAAGTATTATGGATAGTTAGAAGGACAAACAAATCTGCTTTCGAACATGTACAGCCAGAGTACTCTTTCCAGGCAAGGCTAGAGAGATTTGGTCTCACATACTTTGGATGTGCTGCTAGAAGAGACCATTCCCCGAAGAAGAGAATTGCGTTTGGTAAAATAAATGAGCAGCAAAAAGCAGAAAGTTATCAATGAGATGAATTGCCACAGTGGGTGCAGCAATGGGCTCTAGCCTAGGTACAACTGTGAGGGGCCCAGAACCAGACAGCGTTTTGTTCTGTTGTGCATAGAGTCTCTTTGGCTCAGATTCCACTTGATTGATGGGAGCAAATCTCCACATCAGCTTCATCCTGGGAAGGCAGGTATAGAACTTGCCCTGCTGTTGTCTGTTGTGAGGATTAACAAATATTCTATTGGTCTTTGCGGTTTCTCTTGCCAATTGTGAAAGAACAGAAAGCAATTTAAAACTAATTGCTATCGGTGCCATTTTCTGTAGATAAGTCTGTGCTTTCAAGATCCTATCTGTTTGGGGAATAAAGATTTACAGCCTTATCTGCTACTTCCTGACATCTAGTCAATTGCGTCTCAATGAGAACCGTAGGACAGACTAGAATTTCCCCTGTGGGTTTCGCATATTGTAACCATGAAGTTAGAGAGCCTCATCTTTCTCCAACAGGTGGCTGGCTTATTTTGAACTGCTTACCTGGTGGTTTGCAGCACATGTAATCTACTCCACTAAAAGGATCGTTGTGAGTTGATGCAGGAGCAGCAACAAAGGGATCACACATGAAAAAGATTGTGAGGATGATGGAGCACCTAACAACAAATGGGACTTAACTTGATGGTAATGGACCTTTCTCATTTTAGGCTCTTTGTTGCTTGGGGCCATAAGTGAGCCCTGCTGATGGAGTGGATTGTGTCGATAACCTCAAGGTCAGAAATGCAACTCCACTCAGCCACTCCTCTTGAGCAAGATGTGCTGATCTGCTTCTGTGAAGATTTATAGACCCACAAACTCCAAAGGATCGTTTTACTCTGTCCTATAGTATCGCAGTCAGAATTGACTTGAAGGCAGTGGGCTGTTTGTTGTTTTATAAATGTTAAAAACTCTAGGAGCTATGGTGATTGTTTTAAAGAAACAGTGCTATACTTGTCAAGAGTGCTTGAAGGATATCTTCAAAGTTTCATAACTGATATTTGAGAGTGGGGTTTTAACTCTAACTTAAATTGATATGACGAGAGCTCAAATTACAATTGATGTCTTGAGAAATCTATTGAGATAAATACATACAAATTCCTCTATAACGTAATGTTGCCCTTTTCTGTGCCCAGGATACCTGAGGGACAAATATGTACCCCTTTTCTGACTGTACTGCAAGACAAAAGGAACATGAATAAGACAAATAGTTTTCTTCAAATACTCATTAATTCACATATTCCCTTGAAGCAGAGTATACCCCTTTTGTGGGTATAAATTTATTTTCTCTTGAGAAAAACTAAACTAAGCACTACTGTGTTATTTTTAGACTAGAAAAAATGATTTCTTAATTTGGTCAGGAAAGTTCAAAACAATTACAGTAGATTGTATAAATGAGTAAGAAGTTAATTCTTCATCCTTAGGGGTGGGGGCAGCAGGATAACATAGGCCGAGTTTGGAGAAATAAGTGGCTTCTGTTATTTCAAAGAAAGTAGATGCTTCTCAGTACGATGTTCCCCAGAATGCCGAATCTGGCATTAGCATTTAACAAGAAGGATAGATCTTGACGATCTGGAAACTAATCATACCTCATAGGACTCCTTTCCATATCTATATTGAGAGAGGTTCAGTGTATTAGCAAGAGACACTTGAATGAAAGTGAAAGGAATTATCTTAACTGGGTGATCCTTTGAAATTAGTAACTGTATTATTTTATTGCTTTAAGTAACAAGTCTATTCCTTTAATATGGGCAAGATGAATTTGGTGGTTAGGGTCAAAGGAACAGGTGCTACATATGCAGCTGGTGTCATTACACAAGTGAAACAGAGGGGAACAGAATTGATAATAGCTTGCACAGACTTAATTGATCTTTATAGGTTGATGGCAGAAGATGGGATTTAATTTTTCCACTCAGTTTCATTTTTTATATGTGTGAGAACACACAGACTTTATTTTTTTATTTAAATTTGTTTCATTATGAACTGGGTGAAAGTTTGCTGAGCAGATCCCTAGTTTATATTCACCAATTCATGCACATTTTTTTCTTCTCATTTATTATAATCTCCTTATCTTATCTCATGTAGGCCATTTCCTGTTTTTATTTCTCCTCCTTCCTATCCTTTCTGAATTTATCTTTGGGGGAAATGCCAAGCATTTGGTCTCCAAGGTAAGTGGTAAATTATTCCAAAGTGTGCTTTACCTCGTTCTTGTCTCCCATACAGTTCTCTCTACAGTTTAACTGAAAGTTGAGTTGCAGAGATGAATTCTATTCCAGACATGAAGGGTGAGTACGGTTCATATTTTGAGGAGTCCCATTAATCTTTGTGACCAGCAAGTATGATTTCTTTTATGATTGTGAGTTTTGTTTCACATTTTTCTCCAAAGTTTTATAATACCCTGAAATAGGATCCCTTTCAGAACAATTTGTAGTGGTGGTTAGAACACATCTAGGTCTGGTCTCAAAGTAATAGAGGTTGATATTTCATGGTTCATTAGTCCATTGGACTAGTCTTTTCCATGTATATTTGATTTTCATCACTCATTTCCTCTGGACAGGGAGTGATCAATAGTTGCATCTTAGATGACTGCTCACAAGCTTTTAAAACCGCAGTAGCTACTCTTTCAAGCCTTTGTAGACAATGTTATGTCACCTGACCTTGGTGCTTTGTGTCTCCTAAGTCTATGGTTCTGATTCCGCAGACCCAGGACTCATTCGTTACAGGTGTTTATTTATAGCGAAGATTTTTTCCTGTCTTTTTAATGACTCTTTGCTTTCTTCATAAATTATATCCTTGATACCCTTATGCTTACTACATCATTCAATATTTTTCCATAGAATCTTTCAGTCTTGCAACTTGAGGCTTGAATTTTTCTTGAGTGCTTTCAGTTTAAGATATGCTGAGCAGTTTAAGATAAGCTGAGCCTGTTCTTCCTTTTTGGTTTCTAACTCTAAGTCTTGGTACATGTCATTATAATATTCTACTTTGTTTTCTCCAGCTGCCCTTTAAGTTTTTCTGTTCAATTTTTGACTTCATCATTTCTTCCATGTGCTTCATTAATCTTCAATTAAAGCAAGTTTCAGTGTTTCTTTTGTCATCCACTTTGATCTTTTCTTGTCTTTGTAATTACCTTTTGTTTGATGTTCTTTATGTCATCTCACAGATTATCAGGCCTGCTGTCATTAGTGTTCAATGCACCAAATCTATTCTTTTTTTTTTCCTTTTAGTTTTTTTCCCAGTGATTTTGTTAGGGGCTCTTACAGCTCTTATAACATTCAATACATCATTTGTATCAAGCACATTTGTTCGTATGTTGTCATATTCATTTCCAAATATTTTCTACTTAAGCCCTTGGTATAAGCTTCTCTTTCCCCCTCCTTTTTTTTAAAATAAATCATTTTATTGGGGGTTCATACAATTCCCATCACAATCCATACATATAGCAATTGTATGCAGATTACATTTGCACACTTGTTGCCATCATCAATCTCAAGATATCCTCCACTTAGGCTCCCAGTACCAGCTCCGCATATTTCCCTCCCCTGCCTTCTCCATGGAACCTTAATCATTTACAATTTTTTGTTACTTTTTCATATCATACAATGTCCAATGTGTCCCTTCACTTATTTCCCTGTTGCCTGTACCCCAGAGAGGAGATTATATATAGATCCCTGAAATTGGTTTCCCCTTTCTATTCCACCATCCCTCCTCCCTCCCAGTAACACCACTCCCACCACTAGTCCTGAGAAATCATCTATCCTAAATTCCTCATGTTTCTGACATGAGGGTCCATCCCCTGGTCTAGCTGGATTTCTCTGGTAGAATTGAGATAGGTGAAGCAACATGCTTTTACAGAGGAGTTGGAGCGAGGAGATTATCCAGTCAAGGCACACTGTAGTAGCAATGAAATATGCAACTTCCCTCTAGTTCTCAAATGCTTCCTCCAACCAACTATCATGATCCCAATTCTACTGCACCAAATCTATTCTTGAGATGTTCACCAAATCCAGATGGAGTTGACTCAAGGGCATATTTTGGTTCTTGTGGACTTGTTTCCATTTTTTTTCAGCTCTATCTTGAACTGGCATATGAGCAATTGATGGTCTGTTACACAGTCACTCGCTGGCCTGATATCATTTCTTAATCATTCCTTCTCATAGATGTAGTGAATTTGACTACTGTATATTGCATCTGGAGAGGCCCAAGTGTGTATAGTCACCTTTTATGTTTTGAAAAAGGATATTTGGTGTGAGAAAGTCATTGGTTTTGCAAAATTCTATCATGTGATTTCCAGCTTCAGTTATTTCACCTAAGTTCATATTTTTCCACAAATATCACCTCCTTTTTTGATTCCAACTTTTGCATTCCAATCTTCAATAACTGTCAATGCATCTTAGTTGGATGTTTGATCAATTTAAGACTAAAGTAATTGGTAAACTTTTTCCATTTCTTCATCACTAGCTTTTGTGGTCGATGCCTAAATTTGAATAATATTGTATTGATTGGATTTCCTTGAGGCATCTGGATATAATCCTATCATAGGCAGCATCATACTTCAAGATTTATTCTGCAATGTCCATTTTGACAATGGATTACTGGTGATGCCTCTTGATTGTGTTATTTAGAGCATTATAAATAACATGATTTTCTGACTCAAAATGGCCTATATTAGTCCATTTCAGTTCACTAATGCCTAAGATCTGTATGTGTTCCATTTCATTTTGGTCTAATTCGGAGTTTCCTAAATTCTTACTTTGCACATTCCAAATTCTGGTCATTAGCAGATTTTTGCTTAACTATTTCTCCTTATCATGAATTGTACCCCATCAGCAAATGAAGATACTGAATAGTCCACTCCCACAGGCTTTACCAGACTACCAGATTTTACCAGTTTAATTGTGTAGCCTTCTTGTTGAGCTTCATTCCTGTTGAACTGTCCTTCTCAAAGAGCAATGTACTGAAGTATTTTACTATGATTGTTGTAATAATTACATAATCTGATGTCAACTAGAGGTGATTAAGAATGAGGAACTGGAGTTTAGCATGTCAATCAGGTTGCAGCTTCATGGATCCATTTGGATGCACTATGGATATAAATAGCTCACTGGAGACCAGATCCACCCATGCTCTCTGCTTCATCTTCTTGCTGACAAAGCAAATGGAGCCATGCTGACGGCAGCCAGAGCCCTGGAGCTGGACATAAAGATCCACACCAGCTTTGAGATACTGCCACCACACTGGATCTACAAGAATTTTGACCCACTGGCCTGTGATCTTCCTGAATTCAACATCATGACTAGTGCTGTGTGAGTCTGAAGAGGAATTTATAGACTGGTGTCAGACATATGGGCTAATATCGAACTTATGAACTTGATCTGCACAGAGGTTGGGTGTTTTTTTCAATATATAATTAGTTTTTCATATAAGGCTCTTTCTTATCTACATATTATCTACACTTGTTTCTCTACTCTACCTGGACTAACAGAATTGTTGATTTTGTTATTTATATTTTCATCTTGTGAAGGATTTTATTGACAAATTTTGTGGCGCTCTCATTGGGCACATATATACTTAGGCTCACTAGTGCTTAGTCTACCGCTCACTTAAGCATTATGTAATGCCCATACATATCTTTTGTTATGTCTTATACTTTAAAAATCAATTTTGTCTGAGATTAGAATTGCAACTCCTGTTTTTTAGCTTGCCATTCACCTGATATATTTCCCACCAAACTTTGGTCCTCAACCTGTTTTAGTCTATGAGTTTGAGATGTGTTTCTTGTAGACAACAGATTGCTGAGTTTTATTTCCTAATCCAGTCTGCTAGCTTTATCTTTTAATGGGGAAATTCAAACCATTTATGTTGAGGGTGATTACATGCACCAGTGGATTCTTTACTGTCATCTTGTACCTTTTGTGATATCCTTTTCCTCCCTCCATTCTTAGTAGTGCATGTATGGGGGGCCGGGGCAGGGTTCTACCTTTTCACTATTGAGTTAAAGACATCTTGAGCATTGCTTCTAGTGCTCTGACTTCTGGAGAGAATTTTACTATGTGGAGATCTCATGTGGTGCTCTGTAGATGTTGCTCTTCTGACCGTAGTGAGTTGAAAAATAATTTTTTATAGTACTGGGATTTTGGGGTGATTATTCTCTAACTTTTTTCCTGATCTAGGAAAACCCCTACCTCTCTGAATAATTTTATGCAGAGTTTGGTTGGATAGTGTATTCTTGGCTTAGTGTTATCCTCCCTTTAAGTTTTAGAAGATGCTATTCCATTTTGTCTTCTTCTCGTGGCTCCGACAAATAAGTCTGAGAAAATTCTTATCTTAGTACCCTTAGAGGTGACAGCCTTTTATCCTTGAGGTGCTCTTATAATTTTCTTCTTTTCCTCAAAGTTGCATAGTCTGACTACTACATTCCTTGGTGTGTTTGTCTTGGACTTTAGTCTAGTTGGTGTCCTCCCTGCTTCCTGAGTGACTGTCTGATTCTCTATCATTAACTTGGACACGTTTTTTCCCCAGAAATTTCCTCCCCATCTTGGTTGATATTTTTTTCCTTATGTCTGCTCTAGCAACCCAATTATTGTAGAATTGCTCCTCTTCCTGGCACCACTCGCACTCAGGTTCTCTTCAGCTTCTTCAACTGTCTTGTGTGATTTGTCTTTCACATATGTTGAATTTTACTGGACTATTTTTGAGGTTGCTGACAGGATTCTCTGCATCTTCCACTCTGGTGGTAAGGTGTTTTACCCTTTCCTCTACTTCTGGTTTGTTTCCCCCTATCTCTTATATATCCCTTTGGTAGGTGGACTCTATCCAGTCTGTTTTTTCATCTTTTTTCTGTGCTGATGTCCTCATGTTCTTTATGACTCTGAGAAGTATGTGGAATTCTTTTAGTTGCAGTTCAAAATCTGCCTCTTCTATGCACATAACTAGGTTCAGGTCCTCCTCTGGCATTGGATTTTTTGAGGATTTTTAAAACCATTTTATTGGGAGTTTGTACATCTCATGACAATCCAAGCATTCTTCCTTTGTGTCAAGCACATTTGTACTTTTGTTGCCATCATCATTTTCAAAACATTTTCTTTCTACTTGAGCCCTTGTCATCAGCTCCTCATCTCCCCCCTCCCCCCTCTTTCCTCATTAACCTTGGATAATTTACAAATTACTATTACTTTTTCATGTCGTACACTGACCAATGTCTCCCCTTACCCACTTTTCTGTTTTCTACCCCCAGAGAGAGGGCTATATGTAAACCATTGTGATTGGCTCCCTCTTTCTCCCTGTCCACCCCCTTCCCCTTCCTCTTCTGGATTCTTTTGCCTTGTTATAGTGCCTGTTGGTGTGGGATGGTATCTGTGTGACATTTTGGTGGAGCTCAGTGACATTTTCTTAGAAGTCCAGGAATTCCTGTAAATTCTTTCTCAGAAGTTAGGGATGATTCTAAGGACTGCCTGGAGTCAACTGCACTGTGGGATTGTGTTATATCTCTATCCCATTGGGTTTTTGTTCTCTCCCTGAGTAGCCAGGATTCTCTATTTGATAAGCAACTTGGGTGACCCACTGAGGCAGTGTGGGTGGGATGGTTTTGAGTAGTGGGGATGGCACTGGGCAGGCTGTTTGCATGGGAAGCACAAGGTAAAGGTCCCAGAATGTGTATGGCACAAGGTGAAAGTATAAGGGATATGCATGGCTCTGGGGTGCCAGTGGGGGCTAAGGGGTTTGCCAGTAGCAAGTGTGGTGAGTGTGGGCAGAGCCCCGATCTGCAAAGTTGCTGCAGCAAGGACATCGACTGCATGCTTATCTGAGTGGATAATGCAGGTGATACGGTCTTAAAATTGGGCCATATGCCACTACAACTTGCCAGAGCACACAGGAGTGGCAGGGCAGGATAATACTGTTGGGAAGGTCAGTCCATGTGGTGGTGCAGATGCCAGGGAAACCTTGAGGCCCCACTGCACATCATTGACCCCTCACTTAACCTCCCTTTCCACCAAGCCAGTCATCATAACCCCCAATGCAGTTACCTCTATCTTGCGTCATCTGCCTGGAAATGAATTTAACTCTCATTCAAACCTGCAGATTTTATTAATATTAATATCCTAATTCTATGTCGATTAACTGCATCACAGAAAGTTTAAATAACTTTGACAAATCATCCTAATTCTTTCCTACTAAATTTTTGTGTGTGTGTAAGCTGATAGTATGTTTTATCTTTTCTTCATACCAACTTCTTTAAAGTAAAGAAAATAACAGTGTTTTTCTAAAACAGTTCACAAATATTGAAGTGTAATTGAATGAACTTGGGCTTAGGGGCTGAAAATGATGAAAATTTGTGATAATTATTTTTTGCTATCTTTCCCCCATTAGGAGATAAATTACCTTCTAGATGATAAAACAATTATTCAAATACCTTTAAGCAAGTGATCCATACTCTTTTCTCAGTAGCTCATATTTCTGGCAATCATGAAATCTTCACCTGTGAGTTTTTAAACTTCCCAATATGACCATCAATACCTGGTAACAAATTCACATGTGAAAATTAATGACTTCAAATATATTTATTGACTGAAGTATTATGGACCACAAAATTAAACTCAATAAAATAATAATTTTAACCAAAAAAACTTTGTGTGATTGATGAGAAAAATTAAGAAAGAAATTTTATTTTCAGGAGAAAATGTCAAGGGGAGGAAACCTGTTTTATTTTTGTATTTCCCCACTAAAAAAGATTATCTTTATTTTGAGCTTAAAATCTCTTACATTTCAGCATCCAGAAATTGGGGTACCTAGAAGTTCTTATCAATTGATGGAATATTAACATTTATATTGTAGGCTGGGATTTCTTTCTGCTGTGCTTCCAAGTGACCCAATTTTTCCATAGTAGCTTGACACAGCACAGACACTACCTATACATAATCACCAGAATAGAAAAGACGTTTTCCTTTGTCTTATCTACTTTGAAAAGACTATGTGGCTATAGCAACATGTTCAATTATCTGTAAATAATAAAGTAGTATGATTGTTATTTGTGGTTTATTTCTTTGCACGCATAGGCCTGTCACATATGTTTCTGTATGTATATAGATCACGTTTAATTTTATTGAATGCCTGGAGTGTGCCAGTATAAGGAACATATTTAAGTGCATAATCTCCGTGAAGAGACAAGATTCATTTCCACAGGTCTCTTGGGATCACATGAGAGAATACACTCTGGTAATATATAGAAGCAATTCAGATACATACCGTCGCGGCAGTTCCTCCTGCAGTGAAGGTGTCTCATTACTGGTGCTCTGAAAAGCACGAATTCAGGATTAAGGAATCTGTGCACGCTTCCCCAGGGCTTCTTTTTGCTCAGTAGCTGGGGATAGTGCTAACAGCCCATATCATTTAGATATGAGTCCTTTCCCCCGATGTCTCCTCTGTGCTTTGCCATTCTCTTAACTCCTCCAATGATGACTAGAGCTTATTGACCACCTGCCTGGTTTTTCTTCCCTAAAATGTTCCTGTTTGGTTTCTGCACTGTTCTTCCCCCTAGTGACCTGTGTACCCAGAGATTGTGTCTCTGCCATCCTTCTCGAGCACTTTCCAACCTTGGACCTCTTATTGATGCTGAACTACTAAGTGGTTATCTTAATTCAGATTCTCCTAGAAGTGGCCTTTGAGATAAGATGCAGACTGCAAATACTTTATTTGGGAAGTGATGTCAGGAAACAATCATAGGGAAATATGGACGAAGTAAGTGCAGGAAGCACATAAAAAGTGAGTTATCAAGCAAATTGCCACTGGGGGCAACTGGAGCCTAGATTCTTTGGGAGATGCTGGGAAACAATTTGGATGTGTTTTTTTTCTTTTCTTAATGCCCCACTTAAGGGCAAGGGCATTATGTTTGTTACCCAAAGGCTCCCATTGCTCATTTACTGAGGGTTGTGCTCAGGGCATGGTTAATCCTCGGAGCTCCTGACCTGCCTTTGTATGGGCAAAGTGCACATTGGTGTCCAGAGAAAGTCCTCAGTCAAGATGCATGCTGCTGGGAGAACAAAGGGCATGCGTAGAAATGATGCCTGCCCAGACAATGTGATTAGGTGCGAATAATTTTTCCTATATTGGATAACCATTTTCTTGGAATTAAGATTTATCAAAAAACAAATCTCCCAACCCTCTCAAATCTATACTTCCCTGAGATTCTTTGTATGCCAAGATTTAGTAGAGAACGTAGATAATTTAGCAATGTGATCATTGAAACTACTAGGAGGAAAACACTCGGTACACTAACCTCCAATTCCCAGAACGGAAAGCCGAGGAGGTCTACTGACAAGATTGTAAACCCACAGTGGCAGTTCTATCCTGTCCTATAGGATTGCTATAAATCAGAATGGATTTTATAGCAGTGAGATTATATTATTTATTCACCTTTGAGGGTTGTCCTGGACACAGTAATTCTGAAATAAAATTAGTTTGACGTAGATTCTAGGTTGATACCTCAGGGTCTAAACAAAGGTTCTGTAGTCAACGAAGAAGTCAGTCTTTTACAAAAAATGCAGCTAATATTGAAATCTCGGCGCCCCCCCGCCCCCCGCCTTGGACTCCAAAGTTTTGAACTTTTGGAAACACTGAATCCCCATAGGTGTATCAACACCAAAAGGAGCCTGTGATGGTTATGCTTATTGTGCCAACAAGGCCAATAGGAACATGCGGGCAGCATTTGATCAAGTCACAACTTGATTGGAGGGTGACTGAGGTAAATCTCTTTATTTCCCAGTGATCAGATCAGCATGCAGCTGCTTTAATTAGTTCTCTGCTTCAATCTGTGTGTTATGTTACCTGGGGGCCAAGCCAATCCATGGATTGTGTCACTAGAGCTTGAGACTCGTTTGAGACCTGCTTTACCACACTGCTAGTGCCTACATTGCTTGAGCTTCAGGTTGGTGGATTCTGTCTCTGTGCATCATTTGAGTTTGAGATTACATAGTCTGTGCCTTCTTATGTCCCCCACCCTCACTCCAACTAGAGGCTCTTGCTATCCTACCCTGCTGTTTGCAGCCTCTGGGCAGACTCTGTCTGTCTTGTCTGAGGCAAGACTCCTCTGTTTTCTTGATCCTGGACCCAGCAGTGCCTATGAGTTGAAGGCTTTCCAGTATATTAACTGTTAAATGAAAGTGAGTTGAACTGGGTCTTCTGGACTGCTGTGTGGACTGATTAGCTACTATGGTCCTTCCCACTGTATAGACCTATCCGTGTGTGTGTGTGTGTTCTGGTTTTGTTTCTCTAGAGAACCCGGCCTATCACAGAGCCCAAGTCTGAAAACATTGATTACCTCGAAGGAATGGTGTGCATTTACAGAAGAGGCTGCAATTAAAAACAAAAAGAATCCCAAATCAGAAACTGGCCCTCTCAAGGCTATTATTTCTCTGATAACCCCAGTATGCAAGGATTTTGAAGGACCGTTTTTGTGAAGTCGATGCAACTCCTGAGAACCCGGGCATTTCCCTGTGGAAGAGAGCTTCAGAGGCTTCCATGGCTCGGACCTTTCAGAAAGCAGATTAGCACGGTTTTCTTCTGAGGAATTCTGGTGGGGTTGGAACTTCCAGCTTTCTTCACCCAGCCATGTCTTTAACAGGTTGAACTACCCTGGGATTGGACGGACTAGCAAAATTATTGGGAGGCAAGACAGAGGGTGGTGGTAAGAAAGTATAGTAACAGGGCAGACTCTTGGGGAGAAACCTTATATTCTGGCAGGGGTCACTAAAATGCACAGAATACCCTGACTCTGCTCCTTAATTTCATCTCTTGCTTTCTTTTTTCTTGAACAATTTAGGACAAAAGAGAAACTTCAAGTGAAAAACAATGGATTTACAGTTATTTGGTAGATGGAGGCTTGAGTAATGAAATAGATGAGCGTAATGAAATATAGCCATAATTGAACTTTGAATTTGTGAAGCAGACTGTGCTAGTTAAATGAGCAAAATGATTTAGATTAATCCAGTTAATTTGATTATTTTGTCAGGCTGTGGTAAATCGTAATGGGTCTAGTAGTATGTTGTAATTCTGGGATGGTGTTTTATGTCTGAGACATAAAAGCTTCTCTATGACTCCTTTGCATGTGCCAACATTCTGCAATCACAATTAATTATAATGTGGTTCTAAAATGTTGTTGTGGGATGGAGGATTTTATGGAGTATGAGGAAAATACTCAGCAAGGGTCCTTTATGCTGGTTCCATTAAGAGTTTTGAAAAGAGTTGTAACATCTGATTCCATAAAATTTTTAGGTTGAGCTATCACTAACTGTAATATTCCTGATAACTCTGCATGCAACCGCCCATGTCGTTTTCTGTCAAGAGACAGGAAACTCTAACTTTTGTGCATCTCCTTGTTTTATTCCCTTTGTGACAGGTTTATAAAAACACAGATCATCGTATTATCTTGGATGACAGCCTGGCTTTACAACTCTCTGTAAAATGTTACTTTTAATTCAATTTGGGCTGATAAAAATCACTATTTCTGTATTTTAGATAGTTGAATGGAACTGAACTTGATCTTTAGCTATAAATCTTACTCTTGGTTGATCTATATTTTATGTGGAGATCTAAACATTTTTTTTCTCTGACTTGCAGGTTTAAAGTCAACTTTATTGATTTATGATGTATGTATGATAAATTGTGTTCATTAACATTGTGTCGTTGATAGGTTTTCTTAATTGTATACTGTGAAACCACCAACATAATGGAACCCCTGTGCAGCTGGTTTACTGCTCGACTTCTGTGAGGCTGGCCATTCTAGTCCTCCAATACATCTTTCAGAAGGAGGACGCCGTAGTCAGGTCTGGAGAGATTGCAGTCTTGAGAAGTCTACAGAGCGCACTTCTGTTCTGCACAAGTAGACTTACCAAGAGTTGCAAGCGACTCTGTGCCTAACATGCTTTTCTCATTGTTGTTTCTCAACTACAATAAAGATCCCTTCAATTCCTTCCCCAAGCTTCCATGGTGCCCCATTACAAGAGCTGCTTTCAGTCCTAGCCCTAGGCAAGCACTGATTTCCTTTCTATAGTTATAGATTAGTTTACATTTTTCTAGAACTTTCTATAAAGGGCATCATGCTGTGCACACTTATTTGTATATCACCTCTTCTACTCTTTCTGTGACTTTTAAATGAAATGGAAAATAAAATGTTAACTTTAAATGTTCAGTAACCCCTCACCACTGAGCTCAGGGCCATGGAGTAAGTTCTGATTCAGTTTTTCTGCAGGGAAGTGGAGCACTCTCTCATAGAGTAGCCACTGCTTTCTCTTCCTCCCAGGCAGTAGCTGGTGAATTCAAACTGCCAACCTTGTGGGTAACAGCCCAACACTTAAATCAATGCACCACCACGATTCATTTAACTGTTAAAGCCTGTGAAGAAACACTAGCCGCTTTCGATGAGAGCACTGATTGCCATTTCTGACTGCTCTGTTGTACAGTCTCTATGAAGGTCACGGAAGATAGTCACTTTCCGATTACCCAATAAACAAGGGAAGCACAGACTTCTAAACCAAAGCTCACTGCCATCAAGTCAGTTCTGACTCATAGCAATCAAAAAGGCCAGAGTAGAAGTGCCCCCTTTGCTTTTCTTCGATGAGACATCTTTACAGAAACAGAAAGCCTCATTTTATTTCCCCACAGAGCAGCTATGGAGTTTGAACTGCGGATGTTGTAGCTAGCAGCCCAACGAGTAATCCACTATGCCAACATGATCTTTGTGCTTACTTGCTAATCAGGTGCGAACAAGTCCACATTTTTTCCCACTCTATCAAAGATTTTTTTCCAGGTGGTATGACAAGTATCCCTCTCGCTCCCAGCCACAATGTTTTTCTATAGACCCATGCTTTCTTTTCAAATGTTCGATTCCTGACAAGGGCAGAATATCCAATAAGAAAAGTACACAAGGAATCACTTGTGCTTCCTTACTATTCTGTTGAGAACAGTTTCTCAGGTTTTCCACAAACGATGTGGTGAAACTTATGTGAACTCAGCTACTACAGCTTAGTGAGCAAGCTCAAGACAACTCATGTTTATCCCCCTTATTGCGTGATCTCCCTGTGAATAACCATTAATGAGAATAGAGTGAGAGCCTGTGTCCCAGTATTCATAGGTAAAAATATTGTTGAGCCTTGTTTCACTCTGACATTCTGTGGGAGCTGAAAGTTTTAAATGCTTTGGTATTAGTTCATGGTTAAGATAAATGACTTCAATAGAGACTCAGATTGGATGGATTCCATCTTTGGCTCAGAGGAATGCCGGGTTACAGGACCCAAGGCAGTGAATTGGTCATTCGCTCTCTGCCACGTGCTTTTCTTACTTTTCCCCAATTGCCAAGTGTGCTCAAATATAGAATTTACTTACAGTCATTGAAAACATCAATGGCAAGGCTACAGTATGGATCAAGAGTTCACACTTTCTGTTGACAAAAGAGTTGTCAATAATTTGCATTTTTTTCTCTCATGATTCAACTTCAAGGTTGGTCTAAATGACCCTTTCACCTATTTATTTTAATCAAAGAATAAACCTTAAAAAATAAACACAGGTAGAATAACTGTGTTTCAAATCTAAGCTCTAGCTTTTCACAAAGGTTAACTCATTCCATCACTGTCAAACTCTATGACGTGTGAGTCATGTCCCTCATTAACAATTGGGGAGCATAAGATTGAGAGATTGCATAGCTTTCTAATGATCAAATAGCTGATGAGTGGTAGGGTCAAATGCATACTCAGAAGTGTGGTCTTTAGTTGCTTCTCACCATCCGTCCATCCTCTATAGTTTATGTCATATGTACTTGGCTTTAACGGTAGTATCATTTTCTTAAGCTACTGACTTAACTTAGTATTGACAGCTTAGCTGGAGGCTAAACTCTTCCCTCTTCAGTAACCCATTAAGTGCTCTCTCTAACCACTCCCCTTTTTGGTTCTTGTAGTCTTGGGGCCCTTTGCACCCATACTCATCATCCCTAGGCCAGGTACCCTACAATGAGACACAGTCCCTGTGTCCCTGAAGTCTGCAGAATTGTTCAAGATGCCTAATTTTCAGAAAACTCTTACATAACTATCAAATCCTGCCTTGTTTGCTATATACAAACTGTCTCCTACAATTCATCTTGTTTTTCCTTCGGCCAGTGCAGCTCCTGAATTGTAGGAGACAGCTTGCACTTGGCAAACAAGACAGGATTAGTAGTGCTATAACTCTCTGTCTCTAAGAACTGTGTCTACTGAACTGAATCACTTTTTCTCAAGAGTCCCCTTCCTTGACTCCTTTTATCTACATTGCCATCCTGCAGAATTGCTGAACAATGATCCTTTCCATGTTATTTTTGATTGTCATCCTTCTCAGAATCCCTTTATTTATAAAGGTGAAATGAGAAGAAACATCTAGTGTCCTTAGTGCTGCTGGTAGCGTGAGTGGTAATCTTGTGGTCAATGTCATTTACAATCTTAGACACATCATTTGGTGTTTGGGTGCCAGCAAATAGCTGCTTCACAATCTCAGTTTGTGTATTTATCTTCATCCAGGAATCAGGTAGCATATTAGATTTTCTCTGAGATCTTGGCACCGCATTCTGCTTTCATTAATTGTCAATCTCACACATGCACAATTCATGAGAATGTCAGCTTATTAGACTTGGCATGGGCCAGGGTACTTACTGAGTCTAATTTTGGACTCTGTCACTGTGAGGAGCAGGGGCAGCATATGGAGAGAGTCTTGAGAAGAATAATGAAAATGATTAATGAGTTAGAAGTGGAGAACCTATGAAGAAGGAAATCAGAAAATTAATAAATGTATGTGGCCTAGGCACAAAAAGCTTTTGGTTATTTCTTTTTAAAAATTAAAAAAAAATTTTTTATTTTGCTTTTGGTTATTTCTGAGAGAAGGGATGCTTATCCACTGAACTCAAAACAAGGATTTTATGGCAGAGAGATTCAGATGAAAAGTTAGGGAGGGTATACATTGCAAAGCTCTAAAGCAGTCTATTGTGCACCGGCTTCTTCTTAACATCACTGTAACTGGGACTACCCAGGAATAGTCGTTAAACCTTGTCAAGGTAACATTCTGTCACAACATCCCACCCACCACTCTCAGCATAAAATTTTGATAGAAAGAATCAGGTAGAAGCTACCAGTACACCGATCTATAAAATCAACACATGGAGAGATATGGTAACTCCGGATATGTTTTACAAATCATTTTATTGGGAGCTCATACACCTCTTATCACCATCCATACCTACATCCATTGTTTGTTAAACACATCTGTACATTTGTTTCCCTCATCATTCTCGAAACATTTGCTTTCTACTTAAGCCCTTGCTCATGTCCATCCCCCTTTCTGCTTCACCTTGCCTCAGGATAATTTATAAATCTGATAATTTATAAATTACTATGATTTTGTCATATTTTATACTGTCTTACGTCTTTCTGCCCACTTCCCTGTTGTCTGTACCCCAGAGAGGAGGTTATATGTAGAACCTTACAATTGGTTTCCCCTTTCTACCTCATCTTCCCTCCACCCTCCCAGTATCGCCACTCTCACCACTGATCTTGAAGGGATTGTCGTCCAGCATTCCCTATGTTTCTGGTTCCTGTCTTTTACAGTGGTATCCTCTGGTCTAGATGCATTTGCAAGGTAGAATTGAGATCATGATAGTGGGGGGTAGGGTGGAGATAAAGGGATAAAACTTTGGCTGAGATTGACTGAGCACATTCTGTAATGAGAACTATGCATGTTTCATTAAGCATGGATGATTCAGGAATCGATAACGACAAGCATAGTTTCTGAAATCAATCTCCCATGCTTCCTCATGCCAGTATTAGAGATAAACCTTACCTACCAGGTCTTGCTGGGACAATTTTCCTGTGGTCTCACCTTGGCTCCAGGAACCTACAGAGCATCCTCCCCCCGCAATGGGTCCCCTATCTCCTCATTTTTCACTATGTTCTGCATGCTGGACACATTTGCTCCACAAAACCTAATGATACTGACACACGTTTGCAGTCTCTTATTATTCACCCAGTCAAGTACTGTCTTTGAAAACTAAGTCTATTACTCCAGGGAGTTTTTTTCTTGTTTTCAATCTAGGCTCCTTTTTGAGAACCCTCAGACACTGGAGATTCAGATACACCCCCATCGAGGGACATCGACTCCCTTTAGCCAAAAAGACTTTCTGGCACACATGCAACATACACACATGTGCACACATGTATAAATTTTCACCACAGAAAAATATATTAAAATAATAATATTCTTTTCCGTATATGCTGCTTTCCAAAACATTCTGGCGTGTCTCCTAGAAGCTTATAGCCCTTTGAAATCAGCAACTCTGTACTCTAAATGGTCCACACTCCCTTTTTCTTGTTACTCGGTGTGTTAGTCCAGGTAGAGTAGAGAAACAAATTTACAGACATGCATATGGATATAAGTAAAGGGTTTATATACAAAAAGAATGGTACACTGAGAAAGCATCCCAATCCAGTCCAGTTCAAAGTCACAAGTCCGATATTAACCCATATGCCCGATACCAGTCTATAATGTTTCCTTCTGACTCACGAAATCACAGGTCAGTGGGTGCAGAATTCAGGCGCTGGCACGGATCTCCCCATGGCTCCTCACTTCTAGGGCTCAGGGTTCATCAACAGCATCCAGTGGTGGCAGAGCAACTCATCACTGGCAGGGGTCTCCACGTGGTCTCTCCAGTTTCAGAGGCCTGGCTCCATCAGGGCAAAGTCATGTGGCTTCTCTGGCTCCTCAGACGCTACCATCTTGTCCATGATTCATCATCTCTGAGACTAACTCCCAACAACTGGGGAAGATAGCTTCTCATATTCACGAGGGAAATATCGTGAGATCTCCCAGAAGTTTCAGGAGAAAGTCATGCCTACATAGAGGCCTCATTGGCTACTCCATGGCTGTCTCCAGATTGACAGGCTAGACTCCACCCCTACATTTCAATCATAATATTAACATAAGCACATGACTGCCGCACTCAGATATATTCTTATTGTCTCTTTTAGGACAGTTTTTTAGGTATTGGCATGAGTGGAGTTTTAATTCCCGTGGAGAAAATATACATCTCTGAAGCGTAGTGCCATCATGAAATAACATTAGATGCATGTGGAGCAGTGGCTCAGGGACATTTTCCTTTGACTCCTTTATCACCTGGTTTTGTGGAGTGGAATATTCCAGTGTCAGGACACATATGATACTTTTCGATGCCTGCTAATTTTTCAGTCAATCACAAACAATTAACTATGAAAGACACCAAGATGAGCAAGCGCTCTTCCATTGAGTAGCTGAAACTCACAGGGACCATATAGAACAGATTAGAACTGCCCACATGAGTTTCTGGGACAGTAATGCTTTGTTGGAGTAGAAAGTCAAGTCTCTATCACAAAGTGGCTGGTGGTTTCAAACTGCTGACCTTGAAGTTAACTACCTAACATATAACCATGATGCCACCAGGGACTCTCTTTGAGAGACTTGGGCATGAATAAAGTGGTTCCGTGCCTTCCAGAGCTTGTGGACTAGCATGGGAGTCATAGAAATGAACAATTACTGTCCTGCAATATGCTAAAAACTGTAGCACAATCAAAACACTGTCAGTGCTTTAAGAGAAGTAGCAATTTAGCAACTTGTTTATGGGGGTTAGTATGGATGGAACATTCCAGGAAAAGATCTGGAGAGGAGCAATAAGTGGCTGATTAAGGAAACCTATGAATATCCTCTAAGATTTAGGGCAGAATGTGGAATATGCTGTATAAAAACTTGTGTATGGCTAATATTGTGGGTGTTATCTTATGGGGCAGAGGAGTCCTGGTGTAATATTGGGCCACGGGTTGGGCTGTTAACCACAAGGTTGGCAGTTCAAGTCCACCAGCTGTTCTGAGGGAGAAAGATGAATCTTCCAACTATCATAAAGAATGACAGCTTCAGAAACCTTGCGACAATGTTTTTTTTTGTTTTCAAAAGTTACTACAAGTTGGAATCAGCTCCATAACCCTGAGTCTTCTCCTTCTTCTCTTGTTTTTAATCAAACCAGCAAAGAGACCCCAATGGAGAATTTTAAGTTTGATAAAAATATGATTAAAGTTGAGTTTGGGTAAGTAAAATGTGGTTGTTATATTGAAAATAGTTCAAACTAGAGTAATCAAGCCTAGAGGCCAGTAATGAAAATGATGGCCAAAGTCTATGAAAAGTGAAGGGAATCTCAGCAAGAGGAAGTATGTGCAGACAAAGAAGAGAAGACTCTTCTAAGAACACTTCTGAACATGTCATTTTAAAATATGAATTACGACTAACAATGTGTGAGGATGAGGGGTAAAGAGGATCTGAATAATTAGGGAATAGAAAACTAGCATCAATGACTCATAGCTCCTTCATTAAAAGACTATAGAATTACCTAGTAATTAGACAGTGAGAGCATTATAGATCAAACCTAGGAATCACATCAAGGAGTATAATCTTAAGGTAAAGACGTTACCCGTTGTTTAAAGTAAACACTTCTTGAGTGGTATATTCCAGGCATGGAGGGGGCTGTTCCAGACACTCTGGGTTGTAGCAATAGCAAAGCAGACAATAATCATTGTCCTTGGAGAGCATCATCTATTCTAATTTATATACAAGTAAGTTATGGAGTGTTTTAAACATTGTTAAGGGTGCATTTTTCTATTTTTGTTATACGCATTTGGGGTTTTCTTTACTTTTATGTTCTGTGTCAGAGCTGCCTTCTATCTTTCCAAGATATTTCAAAGCAAGGAGATTGCTGACAATAGGTTTTCATGTGCTGTTAGATAGATATTCATTTAAAAATAATCATTTTCTGTCATTTCAAGGAGTAGAGGCAGGAGGAGAGGTGAAAATGATCTACCTCCAATATTTGTTTAAATTACCTATTGATTTTTATAGTCATTTCTTTAAGACATCTGATCTATGGTTTTAAATCTTGCTAAAATCTGACCAACACTCACATTTCAGTGGGCCTTAAGTTGATGCTGTTAAGTGGCGTCAAATCAATTCCAACTCACAGTAGCCTACAGGACAGAATAGACTTGCCCTGTAAGAATTATGCTGAAATCTTTATATGAGTCAATCGCTAGATCTTTTTCCCTAGTAGGGCATCTGAGATTTAAAGCACCGGACTTTGAGTTAGGCACCAAGTGTTTGATTGTGTGTACCAGGGAGCCTTCCAACTCTCCCCATTCACAGCTAGCAAGTCAATTCTGGCTGCTCGTGATCTTCTCGGATCAGGCAGAAACGCCTCTGTTGACTTGCAAGACTTAAAACCTATATGGGAGTAGAAAGCCTCATCTTTGTCCTGGGGAGTCACTGGGGCTTTCAAACCACTGACTTTATGTTTAACAGCTGAAAGCTTAGCCCATTATGCTTGCAGGGAGCTTCAGCTGCCATTATATGTCCTCCTAAAACCTGATTATTCTGCAGCAGTCCATATAGTTACTATCACATGGATTCATACTCATGGCGACACCCTGTGTTCAGAGTAATGCCATGGAGACTTCAAGGCTGTGACCCTGTGGAAAGAGATTGCCAGGGTTATCGTCTGGAGGGTCTCTGTATGTGATGGGGAGCCAGCAACTTTTCATCAGTAGTCAAGTGCCTACTCATTTGTGCCACTCTGTGATGACTTTCAATTTATCGAAACAATCTTTTCTCATGGTTTCCATGCTTTCTTACTCTCCAAGTGTTTTTGTATTTTCACTTTTTAGTCTATAACAGGGCATAATATTTTTCTGTCCTTCTGTCTTCTTCAATATGTCAGCTTCTATTGTAGTTTTCAGTAAGTGACACAACCTTACTTGCTGAAAGGAAGAGAAGTTGATGAAGATCAAGGACTGAAGACTTCTCTAGGAATTATGACTCCATGTACAGGAAACTCAAATATTCACAACAGGATCAATAAATAACAATATGATAAATAGAGAAAAGACTGAATTTTCCAGAATCTCATCTTACTTGGATACACAATAAATGTTCAAGAATCCAATGATACATGGTTTTAGGTAAATCTGCCCCATAAGATTTCTTTGAAGTGTTGAAAAGGAAACATGTTATTTTGGGGACTAAGGTGCACATGAACAAAGTCATAGTACTTTCAATCGCCTCCTATGCCCATGAAAGTTGGGCATTGAATAAAGAAGACTGAAGAAAAAACACATTTGAATTATGGAGCTGACCCAGAATTTTGAAAATACCATGGACCTGCTCCCCACCACCTCGCGGAAGAAAAGAAGTATGGTCAGAATGCTCCTTAGAAGCAAGGATGATGAAATTTTGTTTTGTATCCTTCAGTCATGTTATTAGGAGTGACCAGTCCCAGAAAAGGGCATCATACCTGGTAACGTAGAAGGGCAATGAAGAAGAGTAAGGTCTTTGACAAAATGAACTAACAATAGCTACCATCTTGGGTCCAAACATAAGAACAATTGTAAGGATGGACTAGGACTGGACAACGTTAAGTTCTATTATGCACAGGGTTGCTATGTGTTGAAATCGACTCAATAGCACCTAATATCAATAAGCAGCAGCCTTCTCTAATTTAAGATTCTAACCAGGGAGATGTTCGTAACACCCCTTGCCTTAGAGTTGAAGTAAATTTGATGGCAAAAATCTTTCTCTACATCTAATTGATCACCAGGTCTATGCACCTCTTTTTTTTGAGAAAAGAAATAATCTTGAACACAACAACTTCTCTCCACATCTATCCATAGCCGCCATAAAACCTCATGGCCATATCCTATAACCAGGTCTCTACATCTTTTATGCTGTCTGCAGCACTTCCCCATGCCATTTTTTCACATATACAAATCTATTCCACTATCTCTTCGTAATTCCATCTGATGGTACTTTCATTATACTTAGGGTACCTTAAAAATTCTTTACTTGTTTTGTATGGTCTTATTGCTATCTACATTTTCAACTTCTCTTTCTTCTCTCCATTTGATGCACTTAGTGCTAATCACATTTGTCTTCTTTGATTTCTTTCACTTCAACTTCTCTTCCACTTAGACCTATGCTTTGAACTCTTCATTTTATAACTCCTCACAGATGGAGCTAATCCTTACTAGTTTTTCGTGTTTTAGTTAAACTTTATTACTTCTTTAGTATGAGCCAGATCCTTTTTTTATATATAAATGTTCATCTTTATGGTACAAGTTGTATGTTTTGCTTAAAATTCATTTTCACATCAGATTTTGAACCCTCTAAAGTCAGGAATTTTAGGATTGTTGTTGCTGTTATTTACTTATTTTTTTTTTTGCTTGCTTGTAGCCCTCATGTCTTGCATAATCCCTGGTGTATATTGAGTATTTCATACATACTTGTGAAATCACTCAGTAAAAACCTAAAAAGTTTTAAGCATTAGAAAATTATTTTAGGGCTGAGCCCTGGTGGCTTAGTGGTTGTGCGCGGGACTGCGGCCCACTGGGACGGAGGTTCAGTTCCAGCAGTGGGGCTGGGCCTCCTACTCTCACCACTGGAGAGCAGTGATGCCCCCAAAAGAAAAAAAGAAAAAAAAAAGAAAAGTATTTTATATGTCAACACACAGGGTAAATCTAACAGGGCTTATCAGATAATGCTTCTTTTCTTCTTGAAGTTTAATTTGAGATGATCTCAGGAATTTGGATTTCTCTTTGAATTCATGTTGTCATTTTTGTCTATCATGTCTATGTATACTTTCTAATGGGAGTTCTTGTCTGCTTCCAAGTTTATTCTTTATGCTTTTTTGAACACCACATTTCATTTACATGGCCGAGCTCATGCCTAATCTGAATGAGATGTTGTAATTTTTTACTCAAAATCCCTGACCATGGCTAAATCTAAATAAGCTTATTTTATCCTTTTTGAAGTATCTATTTCCAAGTAAGTAACATTGGTATCTGCTTTCTTCTGACCATTTCCAAGCCCAGTCTTACTATAAGGCCATCAAACCAGCCATCAACTGTACTCAGGGGTTTGAGACTCCTTGTTTGTGAGCTTGTGTGTCCTGCTTCTTCTTAAATAATTGGCAGATGCAATGAAAGCGATGTTGTTCTCATTTTTCTGGTTGAACTTAAAAAAATAAAGTAAACTGCCTTACATGGTGCTAAACTTGGCTTTTATGTGTCTGTGACAGTTTCGGTCTAATCACTGAGCTTTCTTAGGCAAAAAAGAGACCCTTATACTCACAAAAGCCCTTTGCTCTCTCAGCATCTCTAATACATTTCTGCTTACCTACTGCCAGTCTCTCTCTCCCTTCCTAGTTAGAGAAAGATTTCTGAACAATGATCCTTCATTAAGATACTGTCTCTCAAAAGTTGTCAACAGCTCTGGCTTAGAAACTTGGGGATTTCTTTTGGGGACAAAACTATATATAACCATAGCAACTAAATGGCATTAGCTGCCTAGTCAAAATATTCATTTTCCATAAATTTTTAAAAGTTGGGAGTTAATGTATATATCTTTCCATAATTCAATCACATAA
Source organism: Nesogale talazaci (assembly GCA_004026705.1). Taxonomy (NCBI): domain Eukaryota; kingdom Metazoa; phylum Chordata; class Mammalia; order Afrosoricida; family Tenrecidae; genus Nesogale; species Nesogale talazaci. The sequence goes on from PVJH01003199.1 coordinate 33,435, forward strand.
GCAGTATTGTACTTGCTATTTCAATCAGTTTTCAAAATTTTTTTCCTTCCTGGACTCCATAACATCAGCTCTCTTTTCCGCCACCCCCACTCTCTGTCACTGTATGCCTTCTCTCTCTTCAAAACCTACTTGCTGTCCCTATAGATTCATCAATCCTGGGTTTCATATACTGAAAAAAACCCATATAATACAAATTCAAGAAGGTGACCTTCAGTGACCTGAGATAAACACACTGGAGCTAAATCCTGATATGAGCAAAAAAGAAAATGTTGAAAACCACATCAGGTCCAGCATGTATCAGAGCAGAAACAACTGACAAGATTTTAACTATTCAAGCCCAGTTTATCCTTTTTACCTTCTGTGCTCATCTCTTCAATGCACTGGGTTTAGTAACCTCTTTCCTACCATCCCTCTATTATCATTTTTTCTTAGTTCTGGGACTCATTTGTGAGAGGAGTCATAGTAGATAGATGGAATTGTAAGCCTCGTACACAAATCAAAGGGCATGAACAGATGCATATTAAAAGCCCTGTTCTGGCATTTGAGTCTATGCTGAAACAAATACACACACATATTTCTGGTATGGTTGTGTTGTTGCTGGTTGTTAGTAAGATTATTCTAACTCATAGTGATTCAGTGTTTTAAATAGAGTGCTGGCTTTTGGAAGCAAATAACCAGGCAGAATTTTGAAATAATGCTGATTGAGTGATTCTGATGCTTAACTATTTATTCCACTCAGGAAATCGTATAATATATATGTATATATATACACACACATATATATTCAAATCTTCAAAACATTGTGGGACTATTTCATTGCCTTTTCACTCCATTTTCATGAAGTTTTGAAGCTCCCTTACATGTGTGTGTTCGCATATGTGTGTGAGGGTGTGCATATATGATTAGCTACCTTGTTAGCTATAATTTTGCATTTACAAGAGAAAAAAATCTACGATCTGACTATTTTGTACTTTAACAATATATGTTTGACGGCATTACATGCTGAGGTTCAAAGCAAGAGTGATGTGGGCTGTCATGAAGGGTGGTTTCATCATTACATAATTGCCAAATAACATTGTTAGATCACTCAAATTACATATTACATAAGGATTAAATTACTGTGAATCGTGATCCTTTCAAATTGACGGATAACTCTTGCTTTGAACCTCAGCATGTACTGCTAAAGAAATGGAGAAATATTTTATGATCATGGATAGAAAGACAATATGAGAAAATGTCTATATGAGCTACAGCAATCTTTAAATACAATTCAATTCTAACCCAAGTTCAAATTTTATTCTTTAAGGAAATGAGAAAACTATTTAGATAGTGAAGAGACATAGACTAAGCAGAGAAGTCCTTAAGAAGAACAAAGTGTAGGACCTACTACCACCTGACCTTCAAAATCCATGACACAGCCACAGCAGTCCAAATAGCCTGATAGCGATACAATGATTGGTATATAGACCAATGTAACAGAATAGAAAATCCAGAAGGAAACTCAATCACCTACAGGCAACTGATGTTTGACAAAGGACCAAAAAATGTTAAAAGACAACTTCTTCAATAATTGAAGCTGAAAAATTGGATCTCCGTCTGTAGAATAATGTTGTGCCCTTACTTCCCCCATGTGCAAAAATGAATTCAAGATGGATCAGAGACCTAGATGTAAAACCCAGAGTGATAAGTGTCATCAATGTGAAACTAGGGAACAACTCAAGAGTCCTGATACAAGGATTACAATAATAACAAACATAATAAAGGGAGCACACCAGAGAAGACAGATGACTGGAACCTACTAAAAATAAGACATGCATTCGCATCAGAAGACATCATCAAAAGATTACAGAAGAGCCCATGGACTGGGCAAAAATCTTTAGCAAGGTCAAAATGGACAAGGATTTAATATCTAAAATGTGCAGGGTTCTATAACATCTCAAGAAGAAAATGAATAATAAGTAAGCTAACAAACAGGCACAAGATATGAACAACTAGTTCATCTCAAAATACACTGAAAGGGTTAACAAATGTATAAAAATGCTGACAACTACTCACAATCTGGGAGACACAAATTAAAACGATGTCTATCATCACTTCACACACAACAACAATTGAATTTCAGAACAAATTCAATTCTGGTAGTGGATAGGGAATGTCTGTCTTAGGGGAGGCGATTTCACTTCTGCTGGTCGGTCAGCCAGGAGGGTCAACCTGACATTGGGAAAAATCCTTACCTAGACTTATACAGACCTCTGATAAGAGACTACACCAAGTATTGTGTTCCAAATCAGATACTCTGACTGAATTTTTATGCAGCCCTTGGTCACCCGACTTTAGACTTTGTATTTTCAAAGTACACAACATCTTTCATAAGCCAGACCAGAAGGTTCTAATTTTGGAAGCCAATTATGTGAACTGGACTTTACTTTAAAAAACATCCAGAGCATATTAAAAGAACGGAAATACTCCCTTGTAATTCAGACTGAAATGCCCTAATGTGTAAAGCAGCATATGGGTACGATCCCCAAGTCATGGGTTTAGTAATTACACTAAACTTAATTGAGCTGTGACCTGCAAGGTAGGCATTCCTGGTCAGCAAAACCCACAGGTGCTCTGCTCACAGGAGAAAGACTGGGCTCTCTCCTCCCACGAAGAGTTACACGACTCAGAAACCCATCTGCGGCCATTCAATCCTCTCCTAGAAGGTCTCTACGTGTCAGTGCTGACTCAGAGTTGGTGAGTTTTGTTTTTTGAACCCTGGGTCAATCCCTTGTTTTGAGGTTACTCAATAAATGACAATTTAAACCTATCATACGTTTTGCTATTTTTATGTGCTCTCCCCCTTTTTATGATATGTTTTAGTTCTTCTCTGGTGAGAGCATGTTAATACAAGAATGTCCAACCTTCATTGTTAGTTTAAATAAGGTTGAAGCACTTAAGTTTTTAATCTGTACAAGTCAGCAATCCGTGTATTTTAGTCTAAAAATCTGTCCTGTACTTGCAGACTTTCCCTTTCTCAATAGTATTTTCAAATTCTACGCTTCTGGTGGAATTAATGACACTGTCAATAGAATTACCATATGCACCATGAGATTATTCATAATTCCCCCAATAAAATTATACAGCTGTCTGTAAAATGGATCAGGGCACTTATAAACCATAGATATACAAATGTACTTAGCATTTACCCTTAATCATAACCCAAGTTTAAGAACAGTAAGTTCTTATGATGTAACCCTCCTCAATTCTCGATTTCATGATGAGGTCTCTGAAAATAAAGCTATTATAGAAAACTTTGGGGAAGAAATCAGATAATGGCCAGCTAATTAGACCAATTAAGACCCCCATCTGGGGTCTTAAAGATGTGTCTTAAAGCAAACAGCCATGTAAGGGAGATATCAGCTAAACCCACCTGAAAGAAGCACACAATGATTGGTTGTAAATAATAAAATACAAGACCAGAGAAAGGAACCATATTGGGGCTTAACTTCTGAGCACCTGTTTGTGGAAGGCTGTGGATGACAGTGAAAACCCCAAATCTATTTGCAGGGTCACCACACAAATTAAATCTCTAGAGAATTCTCTCTGAGAGTGCACTAGCTGTGATGTGAATACCTGTCTGTCAAACAGAGAAATGGATTGGATGAATGGATAGTCATTGGAGAAATGGATTAATGCAGATGTAGTTAGGTTAAAATTTAACATCTTATTATTTTCTCCCCTTTTGATCTATTTTAAATTTGTCCTAGCTTTTAATACTTTGCTTTCCTTTGAATTGTGGGTGTTCTTTGTTTTATTTTATTATTGTTGTTGGGGGCTTTATTGGGGAGGGGATATATTTTTCTTTCAGGACCAGTGGTGAGAGTGATGGTGCTGGGAAGGTCGAGGGAGGGTGGAGCAGAAAGGGGAACCAAGTGCAGTGATCTACATATAATCTCTCCCTGGGTTACAGACAAAAGAGTAGTAGGTGAAGGGACACATTGGACCATATGTGATATGACAAAATAATGACAATTTGTAAATTATTAAGGGTTCATGGGGCAGTGGAGAGGGAAAAGAAATATGGGGAGCTGATACCGGGAGGCTAAATAGAAGGAGGATGTTTCAAGGATGATGATGACAACAAGTGTGCAAATGTGGTCTGCATATAATTGACGTATGTATTGATCATGATGGGAGTTGTATGAGCCCCCAATAAATGATTTATTAAAAAAAACATTTTATTGGGGGCTCTTACAGATCTTATAACAATCCGTACATTCATTGTGTCAAGCACATTTGTATATATGTTGTCATCATCATTTTCAAAACATTTTCTTTCTATTTGAACCCTTGTTATCAGCTTCTCATTTCTTCCTCCCTCCCCACCTCATGAACCTTTGATCATTTGTAAATTATTATTTTGTGCATATATTAAACTGTTTGCTGCCTCCTTCACCCAGGTTTTTGTTATTCATTCCCTGGGAGTTAGTGTGGGGGCAGTTATACATCAATCATTGTGATAGGTTCTCCCTTTCTACCCCTTACTCTCATGATACTGCTACTCCCATTATTAACCCTGAGGCTTTAGCTCTCCTGGATTTGGTGTGTCCAGATCTCTTATTTGTACCAGTGTACATGCTTGGGTCTAGCCAGATTTGTAAGATCAAACAGGGATCATGATGGTGGGGAGGAAAAATGTTGTATGCTTTGACAATGCTATACTGCACACTAGCTGGCTTGACCCTTTTGGGTGAACCTTCTGTGAGGGGATATCCAATTGTCTAAAGATGGATTTGGGGTCTCCACCACCACACCCTTGTTCTCATTGACATGATTGTTTGTTCTGGGTCTTCTGATGTCTGATACCTTATACCATGCACACCTCATGATCATACAGACTGATGTTCTTCTTCCATGTGGGATTTGTTGCTTCTCAGTTACATGGCTGCTTGCTTATCTTCAAGCCTCTAAGACCTCAGATACTATATCTTTTATAGCATGACACCATCAGCTTTCTCTACCACATTTGCTTACGTACCCCTTTTGTCTTCAGTAATCATGTCAGTAAGATAAGTCTCACAGAATACCAGGATATTAGAACAAAGTTTTCTTGCACTGAGGGAGTACTTGAATAGAGGCCCAATGTCTGTCTGCTCCCTTAATATTTAACATCAGTATATGTAAGTAGATCTATGTCCCTGTCATTATATATAAATATGTTAACATGTACTTACCTGCAGGTGGGGGCTGATCAAGTGCAATGTTGCTAAGAGGAATTACTGAAAGCTGAATCAAGATTGAACATAATATTGGAAAAGGGGAAAATAAAAGAAGAAAGAACTAGGAAGCAAATAACATTTACAGATGTATAAATAAAGGCACATACATATGTGAATATATTTCAGAATGGTTTTCTTTTTATGAAACCTAGGACAGGTAAATCTCTACAGACAGTAGCTGGATTAATTTTTTTTTCAGTTACTCCAGGCAAGGTTGGGAGGAAATAGACAGGTAACAATAATAAGCAAAAATATGAATAATTTTTTCTAAAGTTTTTTGTAGTGATGAGTGAACAAATGTTTTCAATCTGCTTAAACCAATAAAATGCATGGTATGTGACATACATGTCACATTAAGTAGTAAAACAAATAAAAATAATGGCTTCTCAGGGGGCCTGTGAAACCAGTTAATTTCCAGATATCTCAGAAGGTTATGGTATCTGGTTTTTTTTTTTTGAAAGTTTGCAAAATTAAAATTTTAACGTATTTTCTTGAAGGACAAAGAATGATCATGATGACTTGTTAGGAAGAAGTTTTAACTGAAATATGCATTGGTGAGGAAAACATCCAGGAAAGTTGTGCAGATGCATTTTTTTTCTATAACCAAACAAACATCAGCTTCTTCTTTAAGGGTAACAAGGGTTTTCTCATGAAAATTTCATTCAGAAACCTTACCTATAATCAGGCCCCTTCAATTTTTTTCATTTTGCTCCCCCAATTCAAATGGCATTTATAAGGGGCATGGTTCGAGCTCCTCCAGGAGGTGTGCTGAATGTTGAAGAGCACAAAGTACTTTAGAGAAGAGTTAGAAAGGCTGACATGCCGCTCCGAACAGTTTGTCAACACAGATGGAGAATATGTATCAAGGAAGAATAGCTTCACATTTTAATATTTTAAAGAAACATTTATTTTGTAGAAATATTTTTGGCTTACCCTCATTTCATGTACATGTAGTTAAGTAAGCATGTACTACATATCAGGATCCCTGGTGTTATGGTGGTCAAGGGATTGACGGATAAGGGGAAGGTCAGTTGTTCAAAGCTATTGGGTGCTCTGCTGGTGAAAGACTGGGTGGTCTGTTCTGCAAAGATTTACAGCCTTGCAAATCCTCTGAGGCCGTGTTCTCTGTCCTATAGGGTTGCTCTGCATCTGATCGACTTTACAGTCATAGGTATCTGACATACGTAAATGGATTTCTAGCTATCTAACATACTCGTAGGAGCCCAGGTGGAGTGGTGACTCTATGTTCGATTGCTAACCACAAGGTCTGCAGTTTGAGGCCACCAGTTTTCTGTGGGAAAAGATGGGACTCTCTGCTTCCCTAGAGAGTTCCAGTCTCAGAAACCCACGGGGAAAGTTTGAGCCTGTCCTACAACATTTCTACCATTCGGAATTGATTCAAAGTCAATGAGTGAGTGAGTGAGTGAGTGAGTGAGTGAGTGAGTAAGTGTACTTGGGTCTCTTGTGAGTTGTATTCGCAGAAAACTGTATGCATGGTCTAAACACTTCAAGATATTGACAAAATAGAGTGTCAAAGTATTTAAGGATGACGGCATCACAAGAACTCTGGCAAATAAATATGTGTGTGTATAATTCTATTTTGTCTCCCATGATGAAAACCAAGGTGAGGTTAATGATGTGAATAGAGATGATGATACAAACACTATGACTAATTGGGTGTCCTGTGCAGGAGACATTGAACTAAACATTTTACAACTCTTAAGTCAGCTCATCCTTTTAGCCACATTGTTTTCCATTATTTTCCAGGTGAGGAAACTGATCCTCACAATCCTTAAATCGTTACTGTCGCCATACTCTCTCCTGTGCTTGTTTCAACTTTATTGTCAGAAGGTCTGAAATGTTGAGTAAATTATTTAAAAAATACTTTTAAAACTGTAGGAGTTTGAATCTGTAAGTCAAAAAACATCTATATTATATTATAGTCTGCTCTTAAATCATGAGATCAAAAGAGTAGTACTCTGTAACCTCTGGCAACTGATTTCCACAGCCAGCATTTGTCCTGTGATTGTAGAAGAATCACAAGACAACTAGGAGGCTTGTCCTTTGAACAATTTGAAAGTTTGTAAGGTCCTACCCCAAAGAGAGCTGAAGATACTTAAGTTTTCATTTTGAGACTGGAATATCAAAATGAATTTTATACTGTAGACCAGCCCTCACAGCATATCTGTGTGAAGCCTTTGATCATTTCATGAGTGGAAAAATGATACTTACGTACCTTTAAATTTCTGCTGGCTATTTTCAATCATAACCCACTTCCTGAGTAATGCCTCATACAGTTTCATAATGGCATCAGGATATCAGTTAGAGCAACAATATTGCCCTGGTAGATGATCATCAGTGTCAGGAGATGAGGCAGATTCCTGTTGTTTGATCAAGATGTTTAAAATGCCATCCTGCACAAACAGAAATGCTCAGAAGAGTATAATGAGAAGTAATTTTTAGATTGCCTGTCACACCTAAGCCCATTTCTATCAATCACAGAAATGATATAACTTTCCCTTCTAGTGCTTTTCTGATTTGCATAACCAACAGCATCAATACCACCCACATTTTCTGTATTTCATGCTAAGACAGAACCTGGATTTGCCATTCCTTAATACATTCCAGATAGATCTAGTATGTACTTCTTGAAAGACATATAACTCTACTACCATTTAAGTCCAGAATGAGTAACAAAATGGAATACTAAATAAGAAGTTTATATATTTTCTCCAACAATAATCCTGGTAGCAAAATAGCTTTGTATGCACTTTTATGGAACCACAGAATGCATCTTGTTGCGATCAACTCTCTCATCTGGCTTTAATTTTCTAGTTCTCACAATTATAGGATTTTTTTTTATCCAGAAAGCACCAGTATATCAATTGAAAATGATATAAAATGAATATTCCCTAAAATGCATTCATTAAAACATGCTTGTGGGTAGAGATCTAAAGGATAATGAATTTAGAGACAATCTTTTTAAAAGGTTTGAAAGGAAGCTCAAAGAGCGGTCACAGAAGGAGGTGCTCCATCAGGGGAAAGTTGGCTGCCCTCCCAGACAAGCCCCTCCGAAAGGGTCTCTGGTTCCTCCGATTTGCCAGAGTTCTTTGTGAGGCTTTCATCCTTAAATACCCTGACACTCTATCTTGTCAGCGTCTTGAAGTGTTTAGACTGGGCATGCTGTTTTCTGCTAAGACCACTCACAAGAGATCCAAGTGGGAAAGCAGAATGTCAATTTGCTAGGTAATGAGAAGTAGGACATTTCGTTTGAACTGTTCTTGGGCTTATCCAAAAGTAAACCTTTAGTTGTGAAGTGTATCCCACTTCTTTGTACTGGCTTAAGTGCATAGCAAAGATTTCCTCCTTGCTCCTTCATCAAGTGTTTCCTCACTAACATTCCTCATTATATGAAAATAAATGAACTTATCATTTCTCTTCAGCAACCAATCCATTTCTTTGTGTGTGTGTCGGGGTGTGGGTGGGCATCAGTGCCCTGGTGGGAGTAGGAGGCCCAACCTTGCTCCTGGAGAACTGCTGCTGGATTTGAACTGCCAACCCTGTGGGCCACAGTCCCACACACAACTACTAGGCCACCGGGGCTCAGCTCCCAATTCATTTCTTTACTTCGTCTCACCACAGAATCCCTGAAAGAAATGATGATTACACTTGTTATCTGCTTTTCATACCAACCTCTCTCTCGCTAACTTACTCCAAATAGTGCCTTCTATTCAACATTGCACTGTGCGCCTTCTATAATAAATCATCATAACCTAGTGGCTGTAAAACAATGGAACTTTATTCTCTTATTATTCTGGAGGCCAGCAACTCACAATCAAGCTGTAGACCGGAACATGCTCTATCTGGAGGCTGGAAGTGGGCACACTCGGCGTCTCCGTTATCTTCTGGTTGCTGCTGGAAGTATTTGCCTTGTGACTGCACCACTGCAGTTTTCTGAGCCAGTATTGTCACATCCCTCTCCGCTTTGTCTTTACATGGCTGTTTTTATTATCTCATACCTTTGTATGTACCCAAACTTATTTTGTATGTATCCAATATCTTTCTGTCTCCATTTTATATGAATATATATGATGGTATTTAGGTTCCATCTTGATAATATAAAGTAATCTCCTAGTCTTGAAATCCTTATTTTTAAAAGATATGTCATCTTGTCCTATGACATAGTACTTATAGGATACAGCTTTCAGGATGAATACCTTTGGGTAGGATCTTTTTGTTTTGTTTTGTTTGCCACAACAGAAATGTATGAAAATAAATTTAAAAGATTTCAAATTATGCATACCATTACTTTTTTCCTCAAAAGAAGAATCTCTATTCATCTACATGAAATAATGATCTTATTTTTAAATTGAGTTTGAGGATAAACCAAGGTTAAACAACTTTATAGTTGTCTAACTATACAGAGTTTAGACAAGATTCCTTCCTTAAGCTACTCTTCTTTGCAAAAAGTTACTTTCAAAGATTTGATTTACAAACCGGGAAGTTTGAAAAATAGTGTGTGGTACAAATATTGTCACTACTTCTGCAACTCTCCTATAGAGATCTGTATATAGACTCTCCAATATTCTGGTGGCATAAAGTAAAACTCACACTGGTTGGGGTAACATTTGTTTCATTAACTTACTTCAGAATCTGCCTCAACCCAACTTTGGCAATGGATATTCCTGAATGCCAAAAACAGAGACACTGTTTTGACACAAACTGACACTGAGCACAGGTCATTCACTGCCCATTCCAAGATTTACTCTGACCAAGGTCACCAATGACCTCCATACTACTAATGATTGTTTTTCCTCTATTACACAAACCGTTAGTGGCATTTTCTATGTTAAGAACTTTCTCGGGCTGAGCCCTGGTGGCGTAATGGTTGTGCACGGGACTGTGGCCCACTGGGACAGAGGTTCAATTCCAGCAGTGGGGCTGGGCCTCCTACTCCTACCACTGAGAGCAGTGATGCCCCCCCCCCCCGCCAAACAAAAACAAAAACAAACAAAAAAAAGAGAACTTTCTCTTTAAGATATTTTCTCCTCTTACCTTCTAAGCTATATGCACTGTCTACCTTGACTCATATGCATATGGTGGTTTTCCTTTCTCTCCTACTATTTGTGACCATCTTTTTATCATTCACAGATCGATGGTCTCTCAGTCTCATTTCTCCCAAGGGAGTGACTTCAGCATACCATGTCTACTTAAGAATTTTTAAGTCTTTAAATAAACATAATACACTGCAAAGCTAGTTTCTAGATTTTCAGTCATCCTTGTTATAGCTTTTACAATCAGTCAGCCTTCGGGTTATTTCTCTTCAAGGAATAGTCTCTATTCAAAGTTCAAACATATTATAGACTCAGGGGCATAGAGTTCATCTACCTACTTGATGGTGGTAAGGGATGTATCACTCATTGTTAACTGAACTACTTGAAATAGAATATTGTCCCAGGCTTCATCTGCTCTTCAGGTGGTAATTATACTCATATGACTAACTGAATGAATTCCATTTCCACTTGAGGGATAATTTCCTTTCTCACTGTCATTGTACTGAATATAATTTATAATGATCCTACAGGACAGAGAAGAGCTGCTCTTCACGGTTTCTACTGACTAGAGATCTTTACAGATGCACACAGTATTTTTCTCCTGCAGAGCTGCTCATGGGTCTGAACCATTGACATTGTTGTGACCAGCACAATGCTTAACTTAGAATGCCACCTGTGCTCCTTGGACATCAAACAGGCACCTCAAATGCTGTCATTGTTGTTGTTAGTGTCATAGAGTCAGTTCCAACTCATACCAACTCTATCTAAGTACAACAGAACAAAACACTGTCCCAGCCTGGGCCATCCTCACGATTGTTCTAATGGGTGAACCATTGTTGCAAGCATGGTACAATCCATCTTTTTGAGGCCTTTTCTCTTTTGGATTGCCCCTCTAAGTTAGCAGGTATGATGTCCTTATCCATGGATTTGTCTTTCCTTATAACATGTCCAAAGTATGTGAGACAAAATCTCAGTTTCCTTGTTTCTAAGGAGTATTCTGCCGGAACAACTTCTGCATCATCATCTTCTTCTGCTCCTGCTTATTCTTCAAAAATGTTCAAAACAATAAGCCCCTAAATACTACCCAAAACAATCTAGAAATACAATGAAATTCTGGTTCCTCTCCAAACACCATCCTTTTAAAAATTAGGAAAGCTAAATATTTATGGAAAGAAAAGAGCCCAGGGATGAGCAACAAACTTCTTATGAAGAAGAACAATGTTGGAGACCTCAAACTACCTGACCTCAAAATCTAGTTCACAGTCACGGTAGTTAAAGCCGTCTGGTACTGGTACGGTGGTTCATCGAATAATGGACCAGAATAGAAAACCCAGAAATAAATCTATCCACCTACAGCTGAAGGCAGCTGCTCTTCAACAAAGGGCAAAAACACGGCAAAACATCAAATTTGTTGACATAGCCTCCACAAATGGTACTGGTCCATTGGATTTCCATCTGCAGAAGAATGAAATAGGACTCATATCTCACCCCAAGTAAAAACAGAAAATTCAAGATAATAAAATACCTAAAGGTAGATCCCAGAGATATAAAGACTATCAATGAGAAAAGACAGAACCATTTCAGGGCCCTATTTCAGGCTATAGACACACATTCAAATATGACAGAGGGAATAAATACAGTAGGTAACAAAATACATGGCTGGAACATATCAAAAGTTTTATACTCATGTGCATTGACAGATTCATTAAAAGAGCAAAAGGAGAACCCACACAGGAAACATTTTTGACAGTTGTCACTGATTATCCTCATAGCCATTGAGTCGATGTCAACTCATAGCTACCCTTCAGGACTGTGTGGAACTGTCCCTTTGAGCTTCTGAGACTCTAACAGTTTAGGGGAGGAGTGGCTGTTGGTGTTGAACTAGTGTAAACCTTGGAAATTGTCACACATTGCACAACCACTCTGGCACTAGGATGTATATGAAGGTTATATCAAGAAGTGGCTTACACAGTGGTAGAAGTAGGACGGCCAATACATTTCAAGTCTATTTGTCAGATGTTAAGTTGGAGGTTTTTCCTGCTTTCTGCAGCTGTCAAAGTTGATGAACAAGAAGCAAAATGCGGAAGCAGGTGAGACATAGGCTAGTGGATGTAAAAGAAAATGACTCTGAGCTCCACAAAAGGAATCCAAGCTCAGCAGTCTGCTGATAGTTTCTAGAATCAGCATGCAAGAGAAGAAAGAACCAGATGCAGAATCCAGATCCTGTGGAAGGTGAAGCGGCAAGAGCACTCAGCTCTGCTCAGGGGGTTTTCTCTTACACAAAAGGTCACACCCCAAGGAGGTCAGACTGAAATATGCTTGATACCTTGGGCTCTGCCTTGACCTTTACATGGGAGTCTTTAATGGACATAACCTCTAACCCTCATATTCTTACATCATAACTACAGTGAAAATGAAGTTCAATAACAGAAAATAAATGCTGAAGAGGCTGTAGAGAGAGTAGGACCCCTTACATGGCCGGAGATACTGCAGCATGTACAATCTCTAGAGAAAGTACTATGGCACTACCCCAAACCACTGGTAAGAAAACTCTTCACGACTGTCAAAATAGTTTAGTGATCATAATCTTTCACTTTACCAGGCTTTTGTTATTTTTGCAGCCCAGAGAACTCAATGATTAATTCTCTCTCAAACACAATATTTGCTTGAGATTACTTATTTAGATGATTAACATTAGAATGAAATTTTGCAAACAAAAATCCTATCATTACGAACGATGGGGAGTACAGTGTAGGGACAACTGGACATTCAACTGTATAGACAACTGGACATTCCTTACAGGAAGCTCGGGGAGGGGATGAGGCAGTCAGGGTGCAGTGTAGCAATGATGAAGCATGCAATATTTTTCTAGTTCTTAAATGCTTCCTCGCCACCCATCCCCACTATCACGGTCCCATTTCTACCTTGAAAATCTGGCTGGACCAGAAGATGTACACTAGTACAGAGAGGAGCTAGAAACACAGGGAACTCAAGACAGAAGAACCCCTTAGGACCGGTGATGAGAAGGGCAATGTTGGGAGGGTAGAGGGAAACTGGGATAGAAAGAGAGAATTGATTGCAAAGATCTATACAGAACTTACTTCCTGGGGAATGGACAGCCTAGTGGGTAGAGGGAGATGTTCAAAGGTGTAAGACATGACAAAATAATGGTAATTTATAGAATATCAAGGATCCATGGGGGATGGGGGAGGGAGAGGAAAATGAAGAGTGGATACCAGGGGCTCAAGTAGGAAGCAAGTGCTCTGAGAATGATGAGGGAAATGAATGTACAAAAGTGCTTGACACAACGCATGTATTGTGGATTGTGATAAGAGTTGTACGAGCCCCCAATAAAATGATTTCTTTTAAAAAAAGAATGACATTTTGCAAAAGTAGCAAATTTTTCTAAGTAGTCTTGTATAAGATACACACATACCCATTATTAAGAATAATAGAGGAGGTAAATATGTGCCAATATTTTTTCTACATTCTGTGCATTTCTGCTCTGGTTCTCAAACTTTGTTGAGAATAATTAATATCTTAATGAGTTGAGAGCACAAATTTGGGACTTGATGGATCTGAGAGGTGAGGTGGTGTAAGATGAAGAAAGATTAAGCAAACGTTTGTATTAAAAGAAAAATTTTCATGGGTGGAAGGTGAGCAGGAAAGGAAAAGAGGAACTGACAGTCAGGTCTCAAATAGAAAGTAACTGTTTAGAAAATGATAATGGCGACATCTGTACAAATATGCTTGAAACACTTGATGTATGGAGTATGATGAGTCATAAGAGTCCCCATAAAGTGATTAAAATAAATAAACAAATAAAGTTTTACAAAAATATGATGTACACTCACAAAGAACATCCTGAGGAGTTATGAGGGAAAATGTTTTGGTCATAGCTAAACTTCAGCAAGATGAGTGAAAATGAGAAATAAGAAAAATGGACTTTTAGATATTTCTCTTTGATTTATGAAATCAAGTTTCCCTGTTGTTTTGAACAAATAAAAAAGATACTTATTAATTTTCCCCTTTGTCTAACCAGTGATTCTTTGAAAAATGAAAAACACCTTGTGCTAGAGTCAGAACACAAAGAATTCATGTGACTGTCCTCGTGGGTCCTATAAAAACTACAGCTAGGAAGGAAGAGAAACGACTAGAAAGGGATGCTAATCATTTAACACAGTGTCCTGGTAGAATGAGGATTTTAGGAACACTTCTCCATCAAAGTGTTTGTGAAGAAAGTTGCCACTGAACAGTTACAGAAATAAAGACACTAATGCATGTACAGTGTTAAGCGCAGTATATGACAAATGAATACTAGCAATAGATAATTAATTTTTGGCTATCTAGTGAGAGTCCTTGTATTTTATCTAAAACTAGACTAGAATCATTCAAGGCACAGCAGATGTTTCCTGCTTAATTAAAACATTTTCCTGTAATCTCTATACCTTGCTGTGAAGTATAGTTAAAAGAAGAAAAGATTAAAGTCCTCTAGACGGGAGCTAAAATCATGGCTTTTGATCTCTGCAACTTTAGGGAAATATTTAATTGGACTTGTAAAATATGAATCACCCTACTATATAGGATTTTTGGAATGTTTAAAATCACTGTCATGTTTTCTGACACAAAGTATGTGTACACTTGGTAAAGGTTGCTTTATTAATATTACTATTCTTTTTATAGTTATAAAAGCTACATATCAGTTTGGTTTAGTAAAAGTGGCATTGATCTCATTAAGGGTCTTTGAGAACTGATTCTGACCCATGACAACCTGATGTCCAAGAGAAGGGAAAATGATCAGTTTTGCTCCACTGTCTTAGCGGTTCTTCTGTTTGAGACCTGGGGGCAGCCACCACTGTGGCAATTGATTTTGTAGGGTGACTTCCTCTTTGTTTCCAGGCATAATGCTCTTTTCCAAGAACTAAAGTGCCCTCATAACATGTTCAAAATGCGTGCGAGGCCTCACCATCCTTGTTCTTAAATATCATTCTATCTGTGCTTCTTTTGAAATAAGTTAGCTTCTTCTGACAAACTTCTGTAGCACCACAATAATGCAAATGTACCAATACTTCTCTGGTAGTCCTTATTTGTTGTCCTGTTTTCACATACAGAAGAGGTGATTGTAAACATGCATCAAGTGTATGTTAGTCCTCAAATTGCTATCATTGTTTTTTAATACTTTAAAGAGCTCTTATGCTTCAGATTTGCCCAGTGCAATACATCATTTGTTCTCTTCGCTGATGTCAGCACTTATTATGAATCTAAATAAAATGAAATCCTCGACAATTTTAATCTTTAATCTATTTTAATCAATTTTAATCTATCATGTTGCTGTATGTTAGTCCTGTTGTGGGGATTTCTACATTCTTTATATCAAGCTGCAATCCCTATGGAAGGCAGTCTTCTTTGATTTGCTTCAATAATTTCCCTTTCATCATGCAACCTCGTATCGTCTGCATATCAAGGATTAATGAGGCTGCCTCAAGCACTGATGGAGTATTCTTTTCATATAGTCCAATCCCATTAGTTGTTCAACACACAGATTGAATAAGTTTGATGAGGGGATGCAACCCAGAAACACTCCTTTCATGATGTAAAACCAGGATGCCCTCTCTCATTCTCTTTGATTAAATGCTTTGGTGTACAAGTTCCACATCAGCACAGCGGTTGTTTCAGGAATTCACATTCTTCAAAATTGTTGTCCATTGTTTTTTATTATACAGACAGTGGAATGCCTTTGCCTTATATAAATATCTTCCTGGTTTCCTATGCTCTCACCCAAAGCCATCTGAAATTATCAATGCTATCCCCTGCTCTAAGTCTGATTCTGAATCTCTATTTAATATCTGGCAGTACCCTATCCATGCAACCATTTAACATTTTTAGCAAATTCTATGTGCATGTGATATTAATATTGTTTTATAAAATTTAAATTGTTTGATCAATTGCTTTACAATGGGCACAGATTTGGATCTCCTCGACTCAGTTGTACAGTAGGTGTCTTCCAAATTTCTTCAATGCTAATCCATGGGCAATTGAGTATGTAGAGCATTGCAGTTGTTTTTTGAAACATTTCAATTGGTATTCTGTCAATTCCTGCAGTCTTGGGTTTTCATAATGGCATCAGTCCATGTTGAACTTCTTTGATTACTCTCAGTTCTAACTCTCAGTTCTAACTCTCAGTTCTAACTCCCAACAACTGGGGAAGATAGCTTCTCATCTTCACGAGGGAAATATCACGAGATTTCCCTGGAGTCTCAGGTGAAAGTCATCCCCACAAAGAGGCCTCATTGGCTACTTAATGGCTATCTCCAGATTAACAGGTTAGACTCCAACCCTACATGTCAATCAAAAAATTAACATAAGCACAAGACTGCCACAGCAGTATTCCTAACATTCTTGAATAAATTCCCAAATTGTGGCTATGGTCTGCAAATTCTGTATGGACAATCCAGTGATTTACTAATCACTATAGAGAACGACAGTATGATAAGAGGGATGTTTGGAGTCAGAGTAGGTTAAAGAAGGATGATGTTGGAGGAATGTCTCACCTCTGCTTCCTGATGATTCACCTTGGACTGGTGCAGAGTTGCTTATTCCATCTCCTTAGCAAAGCCTTAGAAAGTATATATGATTCCCAAACCATTGCCTTAATTGTTAGCAGCAGTGGAATTCGTTGCCATGGTTCCACATGTATGAAAGCATGGAGTTTTATAAAGAATGAAAGAGGAAATGAAAGAAAGAAGGAAAGGCCATGGGGAGTTACATTTTTCAAAAATCTTTAGTTCTTTACTTTGGATGTTCTTAACCATAATTGCAGAAAGCAACATATAAAATGTTAAACTGCAACTGAGCAGAGAGTTTCCTGGAGCAAAAGACAGACTGGTGAAATAATATTGCTGATACAAGGTCAGGGCCTTTTGGATGCATCCTGCTGGAAACCTAACACCATATACATATGGCTGGGAGACTTCTGAGTGGAAAAGGTAAAAATGCACTTGACTATTCTAAAAGGACTCAGTGCCCAGGTTTATGTGTATGCCTGACTTTACTATGTATATTGAATTACCACATCTAGTATAAAATAAGCATCCTTGTATGATAGTAATAAATACTGGAACTTACAATTAGAAAAAGCACGAAAGTTCACTTTTGGCTTATATCTGATTGGCTTTGTTAAAAGAGAAGTTAGGAATTTACTTGAAAGGGATAGAAGTTTTATTTTAAGCCAATATTGAGGATGAGACCTTAGGTAGAACTTTTTAGTCCTAAAAAGACCCTTCCTTTACATATGAAAAGACACACCCATAATTTCTGACAGAATAAGAGATTTATCTTTCAAGGAAAGACCTACAAGGGGTTGAAAAAGGCCTGGCTTTAAAATTTTGAGCAACTGGTTTGTCTTTGATGTATTTTGGCAGAAAATGTCAATTCCCATCAGACAAAACAATCTTCTAGGATTGAAAATTAAAGAGAGCTAAGAAGCAACCTTGTATGTCCACCATTGTGACCTATCTAGGTCTAATTTTTTTAGAGGATGGGGGGAAAAGCACAGTAATGAAGAGACCAGCTTACTTATTATTTTTTAGAAATCATTTTATTGGGGGCTCATGCAACTCATTGCAATCCATACATAAATCGATGTGCCAAGCACATTTGTACATCTGTTGCCATCATCGTTTTCAAAACTTTTTCTTGAGTCCTTGGTATCCATCCTCCCTTTTTCTTCCCCACTTTCCCTCAGGAAACCTTAATAATTTTAAAATCTTTATTATTATTTCATGTCTTACAATGACCGATGACTCCCTTCACTCACTTTTTTTGCAGTTTGTCCACCTGAGAGGGGTTTATATATTGACCATTGTAATTGGTATCCCCTTCCCACCACCTCTCACCTTCCCCTTCCCCTCTTAGTTTCACTACTCTTAATATGGGTCCTGAGGATTTTATAGGTCCTGGAGCCCCAGTGCTTCCATCTCTTACCCATATATATGCTCTGGTTAAACTGGACTTCTAAGATAGAATTGGGTTCATGATAGTTGGGGAGGCGGAAGCATTAAGGAACTAGAAGAAAGTTGTATGTTTCATCTGTGCTATACTGTACTCTGACTGACACATCTTGTGTTAGTCTGGATAGACTAGAGAAACAAATTCATAGACATGCATCCCAACCCAGTCCAGTTCAAAGTCATAAGTCCAATATTAGTCCATGTGTCTGATACCAGTCTATCTATAAAGTCTCCTTCCAGCTCACGAAATCACAGGCCAGTGGGTTCAGGGATCCCAGTTCTGGCGGGAGTCCCCTCATGGGTCCTTGTTTCCAGGCCTCAGGGTCCATCAGCAGTATCCATTGGTGACAGAAACATCTCAGCACTGGCAAGGATCTCTCTGTGGCTTTTCTGGCTTCAGAGGTCTGGATCCACCAGGGGAAGACCACGTGGCTTCTCCTTCGGCTCTTTCAGTTCCTCAGATGCTACCATCTCATTTTGTCAGTCCTGTGTCTCCCAACTGGGAGATGGCCTGTCATCTTCACCAGGGAAATATGGTGAGACTTCCCAGAATTCTCAAAGAACCATGCCAACAGAGGTCTCATTGGCTATCACCACAATGACTTCTGATCTACCCCTAGACTTCTGATCATGAAATTGACATCACGGACATGACTGCCACACATCTCTTTCTTGTGACC
Source organism: Nesogale talazaci (assembly GCA_004026705.1). Classification (NCBI taxonomy): domain Eukaryota; kingdom Metazoa; phylum Chordata; class Mammalia; order Afrosoricida; family Tenrecidae; genus Nesogale; species Nesogale talazaci. Next base: position 52,439 of record PVJH01003199.1, read on the forward strand.
CCTCGGTAAGGGGATGCCCAGTTATCTGCAGATGGGCTTTAGGTCTCTACTCTGTACTCTTTCACATTCATACTGAAATGATTTTTTTGTTCTGGGTCTTTGATGCCTGATACCTGATCCTGTTAACACCTCATGATCACACAGGCCAGTGTGCTTCTTCCATGTGGACTTTGTTGCTTCTCAGTCAGATGGCCACTTGTTTATCTTAAAGCCTTTAAGATCCCAGATACTATATCTTTGATAGCTGGACACCATCACCTTTCTTTCCCATGTTTTGCTATGTGTCCATTTTTTCCTTCTGCAATCATGTTGGGAAACTGAGCATCACAGAATGCCTGGTTAATAGAACAAAGTGTTCTCATGTTAAGGGACTACTTGAGCAGAGGCCCAATGTCTGCCTTCTACCTTGATACTAAACCTATAAACATAGAACTATTTCCCTATTGTTATATAAAAATACCTTTACTTATGCACGTGCCTGTATTTAGATCTAAAAAAATGCCCTTTTCCTCCTAGTTCTTTCCTCTATTTCCTTTCACTTTCCTCTTGTCCCACTATCATGCTCAGCCTTCATTTGGGTTTCAGTAATTCCTCTAAATTACATTGCCGTTGATCAAACCCTACCAGGTACCCTATGACCTCCTTGCCATAGATTTTAGATCACTTGTTTTCTTGTACCTGGGTTTGGTAACACTCAGTTCCTTTCCACCTTCTCCATTTACAAAACAGCAAAAGAAAAACTAACAACCAAAAAGAAAAAAAAAGAAAGAAAGAAAAGCTTAAAAAATAGTTCAAGGTCTATTCGTTGACCTTTAAAGGTGTTTTCTGGTTGAGTCTGATGAGGTCCCATGCTCTGAACCCCGTATCTATTTTTGGTACTTGCTGTGAACTTCATTGTTTTGCTCCCCTTGCTGTTCTGCCACATGCACTTAATGTTTTGTCCTGGAGTGGTGGATTCATATCATGCACAATTCCCACACTGTGCCTCCAGTGTTGCACCCCCCTCCCCATAACGCTATGCATTAGTGAGTAACATCATGTCTCATAGTGGAGCCAGCTCTATAATCCTCTGTGTACACTGGCTGCTCTGAGTATGAATATTACCCTCGGGGTTTAGTGAACCAGGTAGGATATGTTCCATCTGCTCTCCTTCCCACTTCGCTTGCTCTTGTATGCTCTGATTAGATATGCCCCTCCCCCTGTCCACTGAAGTGAATTCTTCTGGGGGGAGGAAAGGTGTCCACATATTTGGGATTGGGGCTAACCCTCCATCCGCTCTATTGGTTCCCTGCCTCATGCTTGCATGTTGCATTCACGTTGTGGCTCAATGGGTTGATGTCTGAGAGACCAACTTATTTTTTACATGTTCCATTACTACCACTAACCTACTCCACAGAGGCTAACTATGATAACGAAGATAAAGACTGTGAGAAGTATTTTAACTCCCATTTGATCTAGCTTGTATGACTAGGGCTCAGGAGAGCCCAACCACATGAAGAAAAATATGTTTGATATCCTCCTAACACTTGCTCTTGACTGAACTGATTATGGATACAGATGCTCAAAATTTCAATTGGAATGAAGGTTGTTCACACCAAAGAATATGCTTGTTTCCTCAGATTACTGAGTTGATAGGTGAGGCAATATAAAATTTGGATATCTACAATGAAAATAAGGCTTGAACAAGTTTTAGTGGGTGTGTTAAGACTCAAAATAATAAACTCCATAAGCATTGGTATTGTCTGTAAATATGATGCGCCCATTGCAACAAATTTAAAAACTCATCAGAGAAGTAGTTTATTGGGAGGGATGTTTGGTATCAGAAGGGAGTGCCGAAGAAGGGAAATTGGGGCTTGGGTAGAGTTGGTTTCATTTTCTCCCTACTGACGTTGGAGGAGGAGTGAAGTGGCTCCCATGCCATGTCCTCACAGGATGTTGTGGAGGGTGCAGGTATTTGTGTAACAGTTGCATCAGCTATTCTTCCTTATAGTTCTACTGATATTATCCTATCACATTTAACATTGCGTTTCCAGAGAGATCTTGAAAGCTTCTTTTCATGTTGAATATGGGGTCATTCCTCTTGAATTTATTATTCCCAGCATAGTAAATAATATTATTTTTAACCCAAAATGGTCAATCACAATCCATTTCAGTTCACTAATGTGTCAGATATCCACATTTATGCATTACATTTTTGATGAGTTCTAATCCTCCTAGATTCATACATTTTGCATTCCACATTCAGATTACTAATGATAGTGTGCAGCCGTTATTCTTCATTTTGAGTCATGCCCAATTAGTAAATGAAACCTTACTTCATCTATGCCATTATGGTTGACTCTTTTGATGGGGCACATCTTTTTCCTAGCTGTATGCTGGGTGCCTTCCAACCGAAGAAGCTCATCATTGGACAGTAAAGCAGAGAGTGTACTGATTCTACTGAGAATGTTTTTGGGAGCTGATTTTTCAAAAGTGTTCCACCTCTTTCTTCTTTATAGTCAGATTTTAGTCTGAAAGCTCTGCTGGAACATACTCACTAGGAGCGAGCCTGCTACCATTTGAAATACTGTTACCCTATCTTCCAGCTTCACAGCAACACACAGCCCACAATATTTCAGCAAAGTGAGAAGCCAGTGGGGACATAGTGTTTAATATTGTACAATTAATTTGAACACCAACACTTTGAGATTCATGGTAATTTATGCGGTTGAGGTAAGAGTGAAATTTGCTTTATCTATAAAAAATCCAATTAGCAAAGAAATAATATTATTAATGTTGCTAAAATATTGTCATCTAAAATAGTATAATTTTAGGCACCTCTTATCGAGTCAAACAGAAAACGTACTAAGAAAATCATCCCTAACTTCTATGCAGTTATCCTCCTGTTTATAGAAGAATGTGCTTCAGGATAATTAATAATAATTACCCACTATCTATTAATTTTCTTGGTCATTTAAAAATAATTCATCCAATTAAAAGGAAAGAGAGGAAAGAACTAGGAGGCAAAGGGAATTTATAGAGGTCTAAATATAGGCAGGTGCATATGTAAATATACTTATATATGACAATGGGGAAATAGATCTATGTACATATATTTATAGGTTTAGTATTAATTAAGGTAGCAGATGGATCTTGGACCTCAACTCAATGCAAGAACATTTTGTTGTATTAAACTGGAATTTCATGATTCTCACCTTCCTGACACGATCACTGAAAACAAAGCAAGTGCAAAAGCAAATGAAGCAAAAGAAGCAAAAAGCAAAAGAAGAAAGCTGATAGTGTCTGGCTATCAAAAGGTACAGTGTTCAGGGTCTTAAAGGCTTGACGGCAAACAAGCAGCCATCTTGAGAAGCAACAACGTTCACATGGAAGAAGTACACCAGCCTGTGTGATCACAAGGCGTTGATAGGATCAGGTATTAGGCATCAAAACCAAAAAATCTTATCACTGTGAATGAGGGGGAGTGTAGAGTGGCGATCCAAAGCCCAGCTATAGGCAACTGGACATCCTCTTACAGAAGAGTCGCAGGGAGGAGATGAGTCAGGGTGTACTATGGCGCTGATGAAATATACAACTTTCCTCTAGTTCTTTAATGCTTCTCTCCCCCCCACCCCCATTATCATGATCCCAATTCTATCTTACAAATTCACCTAGACCAGAGAATGCACACTCGTATAGATAAGAACTGGAAACACATGGAAGCCAAGATATTTAAATCTCTCAGGACCAATAATGAGAGTAGCGATACCAGGAGGGTAATGATAAGGTGGGAGGAGAAAGAGGGAATCAATCACAATGATCTACACATAACTCCCTCTCTGGGGGACAGACAACCAAAAAGACAACCAATGTCAGTGTAAGATATGAAAAAAATAAACAATTTATCAACTAACAAGTGTTCATGAAGGAGGGAGGAGAGGGGAATAATGTGAAAAAATGAGGAACTGATACCAAGGGCTCAAGTAGAAAGAAAATGTTTTGAAAATGATGATGTCAACAAATGTACAAATGTGCTTGACACGATGAATGCATGTATGGATTGTGATAAGGATTGTACTAGCTCAAGACTTTTGGGGGCTGAACCCCAGTGGCATAGTGGTTGTGCTTGGGACTGCGGCCCACTGGGATGGAGGTTCGATTCCAGCAGCGGCTCCACAGGAGCAAAGGCTGGGCCTCCTACTCCCACCACCAGAAGACAGTGATGCCCCCCCCCCAAAAAAAAGAGTTGTACTAGCATCCAAAAAATAATTTTAAAAAGAAGACAGGAAAAATAATTCATCTACATTTTTAAACAAATAGTTGAAATCTTTTCAAAATGAATTTTAAAGTTTATTTCTTATCTTAACAAGTAAGGTAAAAAATGTTATAGTAAGCATATTCTAGTTTTGCAAATATTATTTTATAATGCTAATATTATTTAAACACATTGCATATAAGTAGAGTATACTTCATCCTTTTTAATCTTTTTTAATATTGTATGGACTTATAAATTATAAAAAGGACTGCCTTGTGAAAGGAAAGGTTAGATACCATATATTTTAAGATGTATATTCCAAGCTCTCAGGAAATATTGCTTTGGATGATTATTTTTATCTATAATTACATTTTTTTGCAATCATGGAGAATGAGATTCTCATTAAAATATGTATTGCTTCATATTCAGTAAACTATTTAGGGGAAAATCTTTGTTTATAGTTTGAGGGAGTTTTAAAATTACTGCATGAAGATACTTGAAACTTTTTCCTCATTGAAAAACACTGGATGCTTTGAGAAAATCAATAAACCATATTCTTACTATAACCCAAAGGGAACAAAGTTATTGAGGTTTGAAATAGCTTACCCCCAAATCATAATTCCTCTAGCATTGGGATTTGTGAGTACCCTTTGCAGCTAACAGCTAATCATACTGTACTTGGTGAATTACTTTCATTATATAGAATAAACTTAGTCACTGCACATTATAAGAAATGTTCAAATCCTTTCATTAAAAATGCAATGTTATGCATACTATTAATTTTTAAGATTCATTACCAAGTAGACCATGAATACTAAGCAAACACATTTGTTCTACCTTTAAAAACAAAAACAACAAAAACACCCAAACACCGTAGTCTATTGCCCCAAAAGAAGGGGCATCTTCAGAGTATATAACAGAGGACATGTATGTTTTCCTTCACTTAACAGTGAAATATGTCATCTGAAAATCTCAAATCATTAAGAAAGTTTAGCATGGCTGTGATTATCTCTCTATCATCAGTTGTTCACAGCGCAAATAAGCAGCGCTCATCTGTGTCTCAGTCTCAGACGTTGCAGAGTGAATGACTGACTGGTGGCCTATGGGTAGCAGAATGACTTCTTACTAGAGGATCATGCATACATATAAATTCTGTCCGTTCCCAGAGATGTCTCCCAACTGAGCTGATTCATTGCTCTAAGCCCCAAAAGAGGACCACAAATATATTTAAAAAAACAAACAAACCCAAATGAGGGCCATTGGCTTTATAGTGACATGGAATGATCTTGCCGGATGAAGCACAACTATGCTATAGGGTTTTCAGTACTGTAAATCTTGATGCGAGCAGAGCACCACGTGAACATCTCATGGAAAAGCTGAGAGTTCAAATTATGGGACCTTTGCTTAGTAACCACTGCCCCACCAGGGCGCCCTCATCAACATACACAAAAACCCACACTAAACCCACTGCTGTCGAGTCAATTCCAACTCAGAGCAGCCCTGCGCAGCACGTCTGAGGTAATCAATCCCGGTGGGAGTCGATCGTTTTATCCTTCTTCTGTGGAGCGGCTAGTGGATCGGAACTACTGATCGTGCATTTAGGAGCTCAGTGTGTGAACGGAACTCCTTATGTAATATTGCCAAGTAAGTACTCTGCTGGTTATTCCTTTAAAAAATAGTCTTTGAGTTCTCACAGCAGGGATGGCGCAACAAAGAAATGAGAAGGAAGATGGAAATTGAGTCCCCGTGGTCTAAGGGTTCCACATTGGGGTCAACTCTCCTGGAATAGAAAGCCTCCTATTTCTCTCCAGGAGAAGTGTTTTCTTGGAGGAAATAAGAAATGTGAAGTTTTCTGCTCCAGTAGAGTCACAACCCACCACTTGCCTCTCAGTTTGTCCTACGCTGAGGCTTGTGTGCTGCTGTGACGCTGGAAGCTCTGTAACTGGCATTTCAAATGCAGCAGAGTCAACCACGGGGGACAGGTTTCTGCAGAGCTTCCAGACTAATTAGCACAGAAAACCTTATGGACAGAATCCAAACACTGTCAGATACTGGAAACCTCATGCAAAGAAGATTGTTAGTGGAGATCATGCCAGAAGATGAGTTCCTTGGGCAGAAGGCATTCCAAATATGACAGAGTAAGAGCTACCTTCTTAAAGTAAAGTACCCCGTGATGACATAGTGCAGGAAAGTCTGTGGAGGAAAGCCTTTGGGACCTTCATTTGCTGATGAGGCATGACTCAAAATAAGAAGAAATAGCTGCAAATCTCAATTGGAGATCTCAAGCTTAATAATTGGAACTTGGAATGTATGAAATATGAATTCAAGAAAATTGGAAGTTGTCAAAAATGAAATAGAACAGAAAAATAGACATTCTAGGCATTCATTTGTCAGGTGAAGTGGATTGATATTGTTCATTTTCAATAAAATATTCAAATGCTTTGCTCTGCTTGGGAATGAGACAATCAAGAGGCTTTGTATTAGTTATCAAAAAGGATATTCCAATGCTGTATGAGAGAGGTATATATCAGTATGCCTATTATTTCATTTTATGAACCAGCCCCCAAAGGTAGTTGAAAGAAATTGAAAGACTGTACCAGCATCTTCAGTTGTAAATGAATCAACCAAGCAATCGAGATACATTGACAATTATTGATGATTAAATCGACAAAATTGGAAACATAGAGGAGGGAACAATAGTGGGAGAATATGGCCTTAGAAAGGGGAAACCAATTTCAGGGATCTACATAAAACCTCCTTTCTGGTGCACAGATAACAGGGAAGTGAATGAAGGGGCACATTAGGGTTCATGTGGGACAGGGAGGAGGGAGGGAAGAGAAATATGGGGAGCTGGTACTGGGGTCCTAAGTGGAGGGAGGATATTTTGAGAATGATGGAAACAATTGTGGCCTGCATATAATTGATGTATGTATGGATTGTGATGGGAGTTTATGAGCCCCCAATCAAATGATACACGAAAAAAAGGGGGAGCGGGAAAGAGGAACTTATACCACAGTCTCAAGTGAAAAATATTTGGAAATGAATATGGCAACATGTGTTCAAATATGCTTGAAAAAAGTGATGTATTTAATGTTATAAGAGATGTAAGAGCCCCCGATGAAACCATTGGGAAAAGAAGAGTATAAACTCTTATAAACTCACAGGAACCACTTTAAGTCAGAATCCACTCAATGGCATTGAGTTTCACTTTGAGTATGTTGAACTTCTGTTGTTAGTTCTATCTGTCTTTCTCAGAGCAACTGGTGGTTTTGAACTATTGATCTTATAGTTAACAGCTCAACGAATAACCACTAAGCCTCCAGGGCCTCCTCTGTTGTGAATCCTATTTCACTTCTTTCTTATTTGAATTTCAAAAGGTTTACTTGGTCAATTAATAAAGTAATATGCACCACCTACTTTATAACCATCTAACGTACTATGTATTTTACTTAGTGACTTCATTGATGGTTTGTCTCATCTCATCAGAATGTGGACTTCATAAAAGTTGGGATTGGTGTCTCTTTTTATTGCAGTTGTATTTTCTGTACCTAGGAGAGTGACCGGAAGAATGTAGGTGCTGAGTAAGCATTCCATGAATAGATGGAAGGTAAGTCATGGGGAATTTGTAAAGTACAACAATGAGTAAGGATTGTTCAAGATAAAAACAGCAATGGTTTCAGCATGCTATTGCTAGCGTGTTGAGTATCTTGGGGGCTTTCCATGTGTTGTTTAGAGTATTACCACGAAATAGCATAAACAAAACTGCACTCTGATCAAGTCCGTTTCTTTTTTTGTTTGTTTTTTAAATTATTTTATTGGGGGCTCATACAACTCATCACAATCCATATATAAGTCCATTGTGCATCAAGCAAATTTGTACATCCATTGCCCTTATCAGTCTCAAAACACTTGCTTTCTGTTTAAGCCCTGGCATCAGCGATTCCTTTATTCCCCTCCCTTTCTACTCTCCCTTCCCTCATAAACCCTTGATAATTTATAAATTACCATTTATAAACTTATAAATTACTTTGCCATATCTTACACTCCCTTCATCTACTTCTCCATTGTCCAGAATCCAGGGAAGAGGTTATAAGCAGATCCTCATTACAAGTCAATATTCTTGATTAATAAAGTGAATTATAACCATTATAGAGAATATGAAAAGAAAAAGAATCAACACAGAAGTAGATGTCACCTACAGTACCTCCAGGCAGGTACTGGTAAGGGATTAGCATGTGTCTTTTTTTCAGACACAGTATTTTTGCTTTTACTAAATACTTCATGTCAGTTCTTAGGCCATTTCTGCTTCATGTCTCTCCTCTTACTCTTCCACATGAACCCACTTTCAGCTTCTAGTCTCCTGCCTTACATTAAGGCAGTTGTACCGCATGTCCAGAATTGTTTTCTAATGCATGGTAGTTTCATGCTCAGTGTTATAATCTACAGGGTTTTATTGACTAATTTTTCCGAAATGGACCTTTATTTTCAGTCTGGAAGCTTCACTGAGCCCTTTGAGCATTATTGCAACATACAAGTTTCCACTACAGATGTATGGTGACTGTGCTTGAGGAACCATGACTGAGAATACACCTCCCATCTCCTAAGTGGAGACTTTGACCACTGAAACCAAAGAAATGTCACTGACTCCAATCATCTTCAGGCTGTATTTCCACCATCAGATGCATTTTTTCATAAGAAAAAGAATGATCCCCCCTTCCCCCCACTAACTAGTTACTTAATTCAGTTACTTAACTCCCCTTCTTCAGTGGTTTCCTTTGGACTGACTTTCAAATAAAATTGCAATTGTTCTTGCCCTTGACTGGGCCTCCAGGATCTTTCTCTAGCCCCCATTTCTAATTTTCTATACATCATATGTTTGAATAATTTTGTTCTATAACATTTTTAATCATTTTATTGGGGGCTCATATAACTCATTACAATCCATATATACATTCATTGTGTATCAAGCACATTTGTACATTTGTTGCCACATTATTCTCAAAGTATTTGCTTTCTATTTAAGCCTTTGGTGTCAGTTCCTCAGTTTTCACTTCCCTCCCCATTCCTCTCTCCCTCATCAACTCTTGATAATTTATAAATTATTATTATTTTGTCATATCTTACGCCATCAAGTTCCTCCCTTCACTCACTTCCCTGTTGTCCACACCCCAGGATTTATGTAGATCCTTATAATTGGTTTTCCTTTCCTACCCCACCTTCCCTACACCCTCCTGATATTGCCACTCTTATCACTCATCCTGAAGGGATCATCTATCCTGGATTCCCTATGTTTTCAATTCCTGTCTACACCAGTGTACATCCCCTGGTTTAGGCGGATTTGTAAGGTAGAATTGTGATCATGATGGGGGTTTGAGGGTAAAGAATCTGAGAATCTGAGAAAAGTTGTATATTTCATCATTGTTACGCTGTATACTGATTGGTTTGTCTCCTGTGAACAACCCTTTTGTACAGGATGTTCCATTACCTACAGATGGACTTTGGGTCCCCAATATGTACACCTCTTCATTTACAATGATATAATTTTTAATTCTTTGATGCCTAATACTTGATATTTTTGACACCTTGTGGTCACACAGGCTGGTGTGCTTCTTCCACGTGGGCTTTGTTGCTTCTGAGGTAGATGGCCACTTGCTTACCTTCAAGCCTTTAAGACTCCAGACACCAAATCCTTTGCTAGGCAGGCACCAATAGCTTTCTTCACGACATTTACTTATACACACATTGTCTTCAGCTATCAAATCACATGATTTTTTTGTTCTTTGATGTCCCATAACTGATCCTTCTACCACTTCTAGTCACACAGGCTGGTGTGCTTCTTTCTTGTGGACTTTGTTGCTCCTGAGCTAGATGGCCACTTGTTTACCTTCAAGTTTTCAAGACCACAGACACTATATCTTTTGTTAGTCAGGCATCATCAGCTTTCTTCACCACTTTTGCTTATGTACACAGTGATAGGCAAAAGTGATTGTGTCAGGAAGGTGAGCATCATGGAAAGCCAATTTAATAGAACAAACTGTTCTTGCAATGAGGAAGTATTTGAGTGGAGGCCCAATGTCTATCTGCTGCCTTGATGGCATATTACCTAAGATGATTGCATTTATTGCCTATATTTGCTTGTTAAAATTCTTTTCTGTATTCACACTTCAACTTATCTTCTTTTAAGTGCTTCTCTAAAGACTAAACACAATGTCTGCCATAGGGTACAGTGTTAGTACAGTGTTTTCTTTAAAACTGTGTTATTGTTATATTCTACCAAGGACTAAGTTTTAAGACTATTTATCACAAGAACAGTTTCAGATTCAAGAAAGTAGGTGTGATAATGAGTGATATACACTATTTGTAAATGGATCATTTCATTATAATTTGCAATTTAAAAATAACATGACTCAGGTTGTTTAATATGTGTCTTGCAGATGGAGAAAATAATCACTTGGCTTTCTTAGCAAAGAACTGATCATTATGTTGTTTTATGAAGCTTTTGTGTGCAAGGAAAAATGCTTCTAACATAATAAATCACCTAACATTCTCCCATCTATGTAGTCTAGATTTAGTTCTAGTAGTTTAAATGTCATAGTGATTATTGGAATACAACTCCCCGGTATGGTCTTGAATCAATAATTCTCACTACCTCGTTGCCTTGGATAGATTTATCCTGGCTTATAAAAATCCATCATCATTGTGATAACTCTAACTCAGAGTGATCCTAAAGATGGTGGAGAACTTTCCCATAGGGTTTCCAAAGCTGTAATTTTTATGGAAGTATACTGGCATTCCATTCTCTCTTGGAGTAGTTGGTAGGTGTGAATGCTGATCTTTTGGTTGGTATTCAAGCACTTTAACAGCTGCAACACCTGGACTCCTTGTCCTTGCCTATAAACCCACCCGCTGATATCAAGTTCATGCCAACCCAGAGGCCCTACAAGAGTCGAACTATAAAGGACTTCTCCTGACAGTTCCTGAGACTGTAATCTCTACAGAAGCAAACAGCCTCATCTCTCTCATCTGTTGAGTAGCTGGTAGGTGTCAAACACTGATGTTTCAGTAAACAGCCCAAAGCTTAAACCACTACACCACCTTGTCTTTACTTATAGGAACATAATTTTGCAAGTTTCCACATAGACATTTGGGAAACTTTTACAAATGTTTGGCATATTGGATGTAAAATTTGTTCTTAGATCTTATTATCAATTCACAGAAATCTGATGCACAACAGATCAAAACACATCATCCTCACAATTTTATGTTTTAATCTTTGTTGTAGCCACTGTCTCCATCCATCTCATTGAAGGTCTTCCCCCCCCTTTTTTTTTTGCCAGCTATCGACTTGACTAAACGATGTCCTTTTACAAACTCTGGTCTCTTCCTATAACATATTCAAAGTATGTGAGATGAATTCTCACCATCCTCACTTTCAAGGAGCATTCCGGTTGTGTTTTCTCCAAGACAGATTTGTTTGCTCTTCTGGCAATCCACGGCATTTTCAATATTCTTTGCAAACATGATAATTCAAGTTCCTCTATTCTTCTTTTGTATTTTTGACTTTTTGTTCAGTTTTCCCATGAATATGAGACATTGAAAATAACATGGGTGAAGTCAGGAGCACTTTTGTATTCAGTTACATCTTTGCTCTTTAACACTTTAAAAAGATCTTGTGCTACAGATTTCCCTGATGCAATATATTGTTTGTTTTCTCAATTGCTGTTTCCATGAGCATTGATTGTGGACCCAAATAAAATGAAATATTTGACAATTTCAATCTTTCCTCCAGTTGTTAGGATGCTATCGGTCTGGTTGTGAGGGTTTTTTTTTCCTTTCGCATCACGGCCCAGGTGGGAGTAGGAAGCCCAGCCTTGCTCCTGGAGAGTTGCTGCTGGATTTGAACTGTGAATCTTGTGGGCCACAGTCCCGCACACAATCACTGCACCACTGTACTCAACTGGTTTTGAGGGTTTTTACTTTCTTTACATCTAATTATAATCCACTTAAAAACCTGTAGTCTTTGATTCCATTGGCAAGTACTTCAAGTCTGCTTGACTTTTGGTAAGTAAAATTATATTGTCCACATATTTCAGGTTGTTCTTGCGCTTTTTACCAATCTTAATGATGTGTTGCTCTTTATCTTGTCCATTTTGGGGGTTATTTGCTTAACATACAGATTGAATAATATGGTGAAAGGACACAACCTCTGCACATACCTTCTTTAAGCAGGAAGACAGGAACCATATTTTAATGATGACCAGCAAATTTTGGATACTTTAACAGATGACAGAAGATATTTTTTAATGTAAGAAAGAAACAAAGGAAATTGATGAAACCATTCTATCTTTAAACATCCCTATTTTGAGCTGAACATCTCTATTCTGAACTGATATCTACCCAAATGCACGGGCCTCAAAAGTGACAATATATTTCAAAGGAGTTTTAATGCAATACTGGGTAAGACCAAAAGGTGATGACCAGCTAAAAGGAGTTGCAACCTGTGTCCAGAGTAGAGAAACTATCAGAGTTTGCCAATTTCACCAAACAATAAAAATCCATATTCACTGGCATTGAGCTGATTACAATGCTAATCCCACAGTCTAACAAAAATGATCCATTTCTGGAAGCATGCATTTGGCTAGATATCAGATTAGCCCACTGTGTCACCAAACTGGAAGACGCAACCTAGATAAAACTCAAACCAAGCTCGTTGTCGTCAAATCAATGCTGATTCTTAAAAACCCTGTACTATAGGACAGAGTACAACTGCTCTGTGAATGTGAGAGATTGTAACTGTTCACTGGAATAGAAAGGCCCACCTTTCTCCCCAGAGTGACTAGTGGGTTCCAACTTCTGACCTTGGGCATTACAGCTGAATGTTACCAGGGTTCTCATCTCAATAAAGAGAAGTCTATTTACTATGTATGATAAGTGTTTCTAAAAGGCAACATGGTTTGAGTTTGACCTAGGTTGCTTCTTTGTCTCTTGTTTGACCTATACCTTCTTCAATGATCAGGTGACACCATCTCAGAAGCTCCCAGGGGCAGCTCTATCTTGTCCTACATGATTGTTTTTTAGTTTGGAGACACAGTGGGCTAATCTGAGGTCAACTGCTCAAAAGGTCAGCGATTGAAATCTATGCAATACTCTGTGAAAGGAAGATGAGACTGTCTGCTCCTGTAAAGCTTTGTAGACTCAGAAACCATATGGAATAGTTCTACTCTGTCCTACAGAGTCTCTGTGTTGGAATCTATTCAGTGGCAATGAGTTCGTTATTGTTTTTTGGTCTTCTTCCTTCAATTGACTTTTAAATGTTAGTGCTAGATATTATCAGAAGGGCAGCAATGGTCCAGAACTAAAAGCTAAGTTAAGAGTTCCTTCTTCAGAGAGAAAGGGGGAAGTGTCATTCCTATAGCAGAAACCAAGCTTTGCTTGTTTATTTCTTTATTATGTAGAATAGTGACAAGGGGATGAGAATCAAACAAGGTTTGATAGGGATGATGAAAAGTACCATTGTTTTGTATTTTTTCCTACCATGCTCAGGCTTCTGAGATGTCTAAGGGCCTGAGAAATGCTGCTTGTTATAGTTAATTGAACTAAGGATATTTTAGTTGCCTATTGCTCCATTACAAAACCATACCAAACCCTTGTGTTTCAAATAGCAACAGCACCATTCATTCATGATTCTGTTAGTCAGAGATTCAGAGTGATCTATGCTCCTTCATCCTCTCATAGGGGGATCTGACACTTTGTCACAAGTATCTATCTACTGGACAGCAATTAGTTGAAGACTTGAGCAGGACTGGAGCATTTATTCTGGAAAGGGAACACTTATGTTGTTCACAGTTGATTTCCCAGGGCTTTTCTCTCATGGTTTCTCTACACATTCATGTAAACCAGGTGAGGATCACCAGCTATCTACAGAGCAAACTGGTATCTAGAAGGGGGATTAGGGTTTCACATGATAATTTGCACACTGTCACTTTTTCTGCACTTTGTTGACTATCTCAGATTGGCCTTGCTTCGATGTGGGTGTGGAATATCCAGGAAGAAATCAGATACTGGCATCTGCAGAGAGTAACAGGAGAATATCAAACATCTAGAAAAAATATGATACTGAGGTGGAATTACAGATGAGAGTTTCTGTCTAAGGAGAGAGTTTCACTTTTCTTCCATTTTTCTTCTTTTTTTTCCATCATTATATCTTTTGGTTTCTGTGAGTATGTATTCAGGGTGTTACAAAGGAAGAAACCTACCTTAGCTACTAATGTATTGTGTTACACTAGAGAAACAAATTCATAAACATGCATAAGCATATAAGGAAGAGGTTTATATAGAACAGGAAAGGAACATTGAGAGAAAGTATCCCAACCCAGTCTAGTCCAAGGTTATAAGTCAGATATTAGCCCATATGTCTGATACCAATCTATAAAGTCTTCTTCAGACTCACGAAACACATGCAATGATGACAGGACAATCACAGACAAGTGGGTGCAGAGTGTTGTGTGGTAGAAACATCTCAGCACTGGCAGGGATCTCCACTCGGCTTCTCCAGCCCCAGAGGTCTGGTTCCATCAGGGTAAGCTCATGTGGCTTCTCCTCTGGCTCCTCCAGAACTCAGGATCTATCAGCATACTGCCATGTTGTCTTCTCAGTAGAGCATCTGCAAGAGACTGAGTCAAAAGTCTCTCCCTTATATGGGGAAAATATCGTGAGATTTTCCAGAATTCTCAGAGAAAGCATTGCTCACAGAGAGATCTCTTTGGCTATCTCCAAACTGACAGATTAGACTCCATCCCTACACTAAAGTGACCAGATTTTAAGTAGGACACCACTGACTGGGGGGGTGGGGGGGGTTTCTTAATTAAAAATTTGATCTATATGGAGCAACAAAAATTTTCATAGAACACAAAAAAATAGTATTGCAATATATTTATTTTAATTTTAAAATGCCATGGAACATTGTTAAATTGTTAAAAAGTGGGACATTTAGTCACTTTTGGAACCAGAGTTCATGACTGCCACATGTATGGAATTATATTTTGAAGTATATTGTCAATAAGACTTCCATTACCAATAACTTTCAAAGTATAAGAGGAAGAATTTGGAACAAAATGAATACAGGACTATAAGAAGGAATTTTGTCCTTCCAGAGAAATCCAGGAATTAAAGAGTTCTGAATTTGGGAACATAATCCATGTGAGCTTCATAAAAAACAGAAGAGAAAAAATAGAGAACTAAATTGCAGTATCCTTGGAATTCTGGTATGGTTTCTTATTTGTTGCTAAAAGGACCATAATTTCTTCTGATAGTGGATTCAAACTTATTATTCTCCACCCCTCACCATTTAGAACACACTATATACCTCTACTTTATCGCTATCACATGCTTCACAGATTCTATTGCAAAATTTTCCTATGTTAATACTATTTGTATTAATGATGGAATTTACCAAACACTCAAAAAACATAGTGGCTTCTAAGCAGGAGTACATTTACTTAGCTATCTAAGATCATTTCAAATACAGTATTTCTGTTTATATCTCTTAAAAAAGTATTACACTTATGTGTAAGAGGATTTTTTATAAAATAGTTTCAGTGCTAAAAGCATTTGGAAAATGGTGATGTACAACCCAATTTTACTTAACTGTGTGTAGATGTAACATAAATTATTCACACAGTTCTCTGTTTTGATGAGTTAGTCTGTTTTTTATCTCTACCTTATTATAAACATTGCTGTGATAAACAATATCATAGGCAACTCTTTATACTCATCCATAGTAACTTATTTATTTCACTCCTAGAAGTAGAATTCCGGGGTTGAATTATATATTCTCTGTTCAGTTTAAAATTAAGTACTAATGTGTCAACTCTTAGAATGGATGCATTCACTTTTGCTCCTGCCAGCAATGGTTGAGTGCTGTGTCTAACAGGCCCTATCCAACATGACATAGTCTCATTAGGAAAATAATTTTAATTGTGTTTGGGCAATTTTAAAATTAGGACTCAAGTGGAGTATTTTTCATATGTTTCATGTGTTTTTCTTTTGGCACGAACTATTGCTTCATTTCCTTTGCATGAGTGCCAGGAAATGATAGTGAAACTTTAAAAAACAAAAAAGCCATTGAATTTTAAGGACAATATATTATAAGGAGAGTCTTTCTGAATCTGCAATGAAGAATGTAATAAACATAGTAAAACAATGTTAAGTGTAATCGTACATATGGGCAAAATCAATTAAGAGTTAAAGTCCTCATTAAGAATCTTTGTGGCACAAAGAGTTAAGTGCTCAACTGCCAGATGAAAAGTGGGTGGTTCAAACTGATCCAAAGAGATTTCGGGAAAAAGACCTGGTCCTCTGTTTCAGAGAGATCATAGCCTGGGATAGCCAGGAGAACAGCTCCCCTCCACACCTGTGGGGTCACCATGAGTTTGAACAACAGTTTCAGCAACAAATTCTTCACCTTTTATTATAGAACCCCACAAGACTCCCTGGTGTCCTGGATGGTGACATTTGCATCTTGTTTGTCTTTTCACTTATCCCCTATATCATGTTTGGTAGAGACCAACTAAAAAAATTTTACTAAGTGCCTATTATATGTCAACTACTGGAGTGCTTATTGAAAGTCCAACTTGAAAGAGATAAACAAAATATAAGATGGCTCAAGAGATATTCCTGACAAGTTAGCACAAGAGGCAGACACACCACCCAGACCTGCAACAGCAAACACATGAGAGACCAACTGAAATCAATGTGGATGAGTATCTTGGAACCTCAAGTTCAGTGGAAAAGATAAAAAAAGTAGTGTGGCAACTAAGTTCTGTACTTACTTTCAATTGCACTACAAACAGTGTGGGCAAACATGTTCTCTTTCACACTGGTGCACCAGGAAACAGGTGGTGATTGCCTGAGAACACACCAGAATACATTCACCAGTTAAATGCAAATAAAACATCACCACAAAATCGTGAAGGCAATAGATAATTGAAATTCACATGAAGAAGTAATTCAGAGTGGCACAAACAAGTGATCAAAATAGATCAAGAAAAGTCTTCCTCAGGAATAAATAACAGCAAAGCTGTCTGCTCTAAAACTAAGTGAAGAGATAGACACTTTGAGACAATGATTGAGAAAACTTTAAAAATTAAGTGACGCACACATATATTAAAAGTATATAGAAAATCAATAAAATAAAATTGATAAAGTATATGAAAATTTAGAAATAATACAAAATCAGCAAGAAGAAATTCAGAAGATTTAGTACTAGGATTTCAGAAATAGAATACTTATTGTAAGAACAAAGAAGTAGAGCTGTATTAATAAAAGACTGTTTAGTAACCTTGGCAAATCTGCTAACATTAATCTGTGATAAAATATTTAGAGAAGACAAGCATCGCAATAATGAAAATGAGCAAGACTTAAGAATTGTTTGGAGCATATTTAAGAGAAATAGATTATGTCATTTCACAATTCCAGAAGAAGAAGAGACCCCAAAAAGTCGATAAAGTTACAGATAAAATTGTTGAAGAGTTGTTGACAAAGATTTCCCTGAAATCATGAAAAATTGGAATGTTTATATTCAAGGAACTTAACAAACTTCAAACAAAAGAAACCAAACTTACTGCCATTAGTTGACACTGACTCATAGTTATCCGATAGGACAAATTAGAACCGCCCCTAGAAGTTTCCACGGCTTTATCTCTTTGTGGAAGTAGAAAGTCCCTTCTTTCTCCTTCAGACAAGATGGTGACTTTGCACTGTTAATCTTTCAGTTAGCCGGTCAATATGTCACCACTGCACCAAAAGGGTTCGTTCCAAACAAGATAGACATATTGTAATCAGACTTTCCAGACTTACGACAAGGACCTTATCATGAAAGCACTGCAAAAAAAAAAAAAAAGGAAAGTTACCTACAAAGGAAAAACAATGAAACTCAGCTGTAGTTGACAGAAACCAGGCAGGATGGAAAGCAATAGAATGACATAATACAACCATGGGAGGTGAGGAAAAGGTAATCAAGAACTAAACTGTCCCTCAAATACAATAAAACTCAAGCAATCATTTATTTATTTAAACTAAAATTGTTTTACAGATAAGCATAAAGAAAGCTTAGCATGTAATATGTGTTTGTCCAATGCATGTGAAACATTTTCAGGAATAGACCATATGTTAAACTGAAAAGCAAGCCTCAATAAATTTCAATACATTGAAATACTGCAAAGTACCTTCTCAGATCAAAACACTGTAACACAGGAAATCAACAATAGGGAAATTAAGCACGATACAACTAAATGAGTATGCATTGCTTAAAAACCCTTGGATAATACATGGATCAAATAAAATTTATTTATTGCTATAAGAAATTCATTTATATAAGAAATATTAAATGAAAATTTAAATTTTCTAGAATTCAATGAGAATTAGAGCATAATCTAAAACATCTGAGGGAGATAGAAAAAGCATTGATCAGAGGGCAATTTATGTGTACCAATGAAGGTGCACATAAAAAAATAGAAAGGTTCAAAATCAAATCTTTAGCCCAAAATTTAGAAAATCAGTGGGAAAATAAGCTAACAAAGGAGAACCATGTGACTTTCTCAATCAATGTGGAAAAGGTATTTGATAAAATTCAACATCCATTCCTGATAAAAACACTTGACAAACTAGGTATAGAAAGGAAATTTCTCAACATAATAGAGGCTTGTATGTGAAACCAAAACCCTGTATCTCACTGAGTGAAGAGAAATTGAAATCATTTTTTCTTTTAATAGGAATGATACATGGTTTCCCTGTATCACTAATTTAATTTAATATAGTTTAGGAAATTTTAGAAATGAAAGGTATCGACATGTGCACAGAAGAAATAAGTTTCTTTATTTGAAGAATTTATAATCCTATGTATAGAAAACTCCAAAGATTCAATTTAACAATTGCTTGAACTACCTGAAAAACTTGGCAGCTTAGGAGGCATAAGATCGACATACAGAAAGCAGTTGAATTTGTTTACATTACAGAAGATGATTCTATAAAAGTTATCAGAAGAACAATACCATTTATAATAACCACACAAAGATAAAACATTTAGAAATAAACCTTACCAGAGAAGCAGACATTTATATAAATAAAACTACAAAATACTCCTTTAAGAAACAGGAAGTTAGATAAAATGGAATAAGTTGCCATGTCCTTGGATAGGTAAACTACATATTATGAAAATGTCAATCTTACAGATATTGTGAATTCTATGCAATTCTTATCCAAATCTTACCACATTATTCAAAGAAATGGTGAAAGTAATTACCAATTTTATATGGATAGAAAGAAACCTAGATAAATAAAATCCTATTAGAATCTTTATTATTGTTTTTTGAACTGTAATCAATTAGTGTGACCCATCCAGCCAAATTCTGTTATAGCATGTGCTATAAATTCTGCCTTCCATGCCTATTCCATTCGATTCCATTCTGGAGGAAATTCTCTGATATTCTAGGACACAAGAATAAGTTCCATTCCAATTTCATTTCCTTTTTATTAGAAACTACAACCTAAACAACAACCCTTTGTTCCCTTGGAGGTACGGTTTGGGAAAAGACAAAATATCACCCTTCCATGAAAATGATTTCTCTGTATATATATAAGAGCCATCTTGGAAGGACAGAGAAGTCCCTGAGCCATCAGAAGAGCAGCCACCAATGAAACTCATTTGAGATCTCTGTCTGAAGTGGCAGAGGCCAAGAACAGAGTCAATAGAGTTTTGGCCACAGAGATCAAGGCGCAGAGCAAAGGAACCACATGGAGACCAGAAGCTGAGGCAAGGAAACCTTGAGTTAGTACAGAGGAGCAACTTTGCAGCTATGGGACTGTGAGGCACAGAGACAGACAGAATTATTGGTCTACAGAAGCAGAAGCCAAGGAACCACTTGACTGAGAGACTGAAAATCAGAGAGAGACTTGGCTGCTGGCCAAGGAGAGGCTCAGATAGGCACCAAATGATTGTATTTTCATTGTTCACTTGTCCTGACTTCTAGTGATATGCAAATACTAACTTTCGCAATAAATTGCTTTAATTGTGGTTATTGTCTGTGATTTTTAAATTTTTGAATCCAATAAAGAAGTGGAGTGTGACAAGAGGGATCAGAATTGGATAGGGAAGCATTTTTCAATTTAGAACTTATCAGAAGATGGAGGATAATATGAAGGGTAATTCTTATGATGGGAATAGCTAGATGAGAATGAGGTTCTTGGGAAAATCTTATGACTGTTTGGTTGGAATAATGAGCAGGTATGTATAAGACTATAGTGAGTGAATTGGAGCGAGATTGTAGACTTCCTTGTATTTTTCCTCCTTCATGTTTCCTTTTCCTTTCTTTGACAGCAGGAATATTAAAAGTGATGTGGTCTGACTAAGTACAGTAAAGAAAGATAGCATCAAGTGGTGGCTGTTGCTATGTGCCACAGAGTAGGTTCTGATCAACAATGACAGTATGCACAGCCCAGGCTTGCACAATCCTCACAATTGTTCATAGTTGCAGCCAGCATGTCAATTTATCTCACTGAGGGTCTTCCTTTTATTTTGCTACCTCTCTGCTTTACTCAGGATGTTGTCCTTCCCTCCACAGACATGTCCAAATATACAAAGGGCACTCTTGCCAACCTTGCCTGGAAGGAACACAGTGACAGTATTTCTTCCAAAATGGATTCTATTTGTTCTTTTGGAAGTCAATGTTCTTCGCCAGCATCTATTCCTTGTCAGTCTTCCTTACACAGTGTCCAACTTTCACATGCATCTTTATCTATTGAAAATACCATGGCTGGGGTCAGGCACGCCTATGTCCTCAAAATAACCTTCCTGTTTTCCAATACTCTAAAGAAGTCTGTGCAGCCAATTTACCCGTGCAACTTATATTTTGATCTGCTAAAATTCTTGACAACTTTGATCTTTTTTCCATTGACCATGTTACCTTGTGGTCCACATGTGAGGATTTAGGTATTTACACAGAGTTGCAATTCATACTGAAGGCTTCAGTCTTTGAACTTGATTATCAAGTGCTTCCAATTCTCCATACTTTCAGCAAGTAAAGTTGTGTTATCTGTACATGGCAGGTTGTTGATAAACCTTCCCGCACAATCAACAATGAATTCAAAAAAGTTAGTAATATATATGTATATATGTGTGTATGTATGTATGTACATGTGTATCTATATTTATATAATACATATTGCTTTCCTGATGCCATTCTTGTTAGGTGTCATTGAGGCAGCCTCAACTTATAATTACTCTAAATTCAACAGAACAAAACACTGCACAGTTCCGTGCCACCCTCACAATCATTCCTACTGCTTTCCTAAAGCTTCTATAACAGATCACCACAAACTGGGTAGCCTAGAACAAGGGAAATTAATTGTCTCAAAATTATGGAACCCGAATGTATGAAATCAAGAGTTTGATACTATTTTGCTCTTTCCGATAGTTCTAGGGGACAGTTTTTTCTATGCCTTTTTCTTGCTTTCTGGTGTTGCTAGCAATTCTTCATGATTTTGACTTGCAGATGTCACTCCAATTTCTGTCTGTTTCATCATGTGGTATTGTCCCTGTGTTTCTCCGTATCTCTTTTCTTCCTCTTATAAAGACATCAGTCATATTGTATTACGGCCTGTTATATTTTAGCATACCTTATCTTAACTAATTATTACATCTGCAAATACTGCTTCCAAATAATGTTCCAGTCACAGATACTGTGCCTTATAGAATCGAATCCACAATAAGAAAATAGAATGCGATTAGGGAGCTGGCCCTCCAGTCAGGTCCCTCCAGCTAGGCCAGGGTATCCCTCCTGCCAGCCCCTAGGGCTTGGCCTCACCTCCCTCTGGAGCTCTCAGGCTCCCAGCTTCCTGACCATACTCTGCTTGGACCTGGCTGGTGAGGTCATGGCCAGCCAGGAGATGGTGATAGATCTCAGATAAGAAGGATTCTCTACTGACTATCCACTAAAGAACGACCTTGAGTAAATCCTCCAATATTATACAAGCTATATATGAAAAACCAACCGCCAATGTGATAGTCAATGGAGAAAAGGAAAAGATAATTCCACGGAAAAAGGGTATCAGACAAGGATGTCTCTTGTCCCCACTTCTATTTAACATTAAAGTGGATGTCCTAGCTAACAAGATAAGACAAAGAAAAGACATCAAAGTTATTCATCTGGGGAGAGAAGAGACAAAATTATTATTATTCACAGATGACATGATTTTATTCATCAAAAAACCTCAAAACCCCACAAGTGGAGTGTTGGAAACATTATAGGAATATGACAGAATGGCAGGGTACAAGATCAGCCAACAGAAGTCTATCAGTCTGCTATACATGAGACAAGATTACTGAAGAGGCAATTAGAAAAGTAAAATAGTCAAGCACAAATTGAAATATCTAGGAATATACCTGACCAAAAAAATGAAGATTTGTACAAGAAAAATTATAGAACACTATTACAAGAAACCAACTGTGATCTGAAGAAACAGAAGAATATCCCACACTTGTGTATTGGAAGACTCAATATAGTAAAGATGTCAGTTCTGCCCAAGGCACTATAAAAGTTCAATGCTATCCCAATACAGATATCAACATCCTTCTTCAAAGAATTGGAAAAACTGGTCACCAACTTCAAATGGAGAGGAAAGAAGCCCAGAATTAGCAGAGAGCTCTTCAAGAAGAGGGACAAAGTGGGAGGGTTTGCTCTACCTGATTTTAGCACGTATTATATAGCCAGAGTAGTCAAAACAGTGTGGTACTGGTATAATGACAGATATTCAGACCAATGGAATAGAGCTGAAGACCCAGAAATAAAAACATCAGCATACAGGCAACTGATTTTTGATAAGGGCCCCAAAAACCTCAAATGAGAAGCAGATGCCCTCTCCAATAAATGGTGCTAGGGGAAAAAAGGATATATACCTACAGAAAAATGAAGCAAGACCCTAACCTTGCTCTATGCATAAGAATTAAATTCAAGTTGGATCATAGATCATGGGGAAACCCCAAACAATTAGGACCATCAGTGAGGGAATTGGGACAAACCTGAGAACCATGGAATAGGGAATGCACAGGTTATCAGAAATAGAAAAGGATACAAATACAGAGGAGTCACAAATCAATAAGGAGGACATACTGAAGATAAATCACCTGAGTGCATTGAAAAAATTCACCAAGAGAGTAATAAGAGAGCCCACCAACTGGGAAAACATCTTTAGCAATGGCACATCAAAGACCTTATTACTAAAATCTATAATACTTTGCAAGCTTACAGTAATAGGAAAACTAACGGCCCACTGAGGAGGTGGACAAAAGACCGGGACAGAAATTTCACAGGAGAAGAAATCCAAATGGACAGTCAACATATTAGAAAATGTTCCTGATCTTTAGCCATAAGAGAAATGCAAATTAGCACCGCTATGAGATACCACCTAACACCCTCAGAGATAGCCTAATTCAAAATATCAGAAAGCAGCAAGTGTTGGAGGGGCTGTGGTGAAATAGGAACTCTCATCCATTGCTGGTAGATCTGTAAGTACCTACAGACACTATGGAAATCAATTCAGCAACTTCTAAAACAGATGGAAATTGAGCTCCTCATGACCTAGCAGTTCCCCTACTGGGCATATACTTAGAAGAGGCAAGAAACAAACCATGGCCAGACATCTGTGCTCTAATGTTCATTGTGGCACAGTTAGCAATTGCAAGAAGTTGGAAACAACCCAAATTTCCATCAACAGATGAATGAATTAAAAAACTGTGGTACATACAGTAGAGGACTATGTATCGCTGAAAAGTAATGATGAATGCATGAAGCATATTGCCACATGGGAAGAACTGGAGTAAATTATAAAGTGAAGTAAGTCAAGCACAAAAGGACAAGTACAACGTGAGTCTACTAAGATAAACTTTAAAGAATGCAAAGGGGACATAGGATAAAAGCTACTGTATGCAAAAATCCCCGGGGTGAGGTCCAGATAATATGACCGGGCTAAGACCAAATCCAGGGTTACATATGGTAGCCAACTAAAAAGAAGAGGGTGGGGAGTGGGACGATAAGAATGTGTAGCAGGGGAACAGGACACTAACCCACCCAAGGGGAACAGACCTAAACACAGTGTTCCAGGATATGAATACAGTGTGATGGCATAGAACAAGGAGACAGTGGAGAGCCTGGCTCTAATCCCAACTATGTGGATACCCACCCTCCCCCTTTCCTCCCCTCCACCCGCAGAAGAATTTACTTTAGAGGACAGCACTGAAGCTGCACATCAGGGAGAGGGACATGTCTCTAAGAGCACATGGGAGCAAATGATGGGGGAAGAAGAGAGTGGAATGTATCCTGGCCCACCAGGATGATAGCCTCACTCAGAACAGCCATCACACAGAAAGAACCATAAGGCCAGCTGCACTATGAGACATGGTGCCCCTTGCTGACCCATGGCCCTACAGGGGACAACACTGGAGATATAAGGTCTGGATTGTACCCGACCTGACTCCATCATTCCTGGGCAAAACACCAAGGGCATGCAGCAGAGCAGTCAGGAAAGCAGAGCAGAGCATGGAGGCCAGAGTTATTGCCAAGGACAGACTTTGGGGCCAGGGTATGGCACCCCATTGGACACTCCTAAAGGTGAACAAACAGACCTTGAACTAGTTACAGGTTTTTCTTTATTATTATTATTAATTCTATCTTTTATTTATTTAGATATTATTTCGGGATGTTAGTTTTTTCTTGTCATCGTCTTGTTTTCTTTTGTCACTTTGTCTTGCTATGTCTTATTTTTTTGCAGGTCTATTTAGATAAGATAGGCTGGAGAATCAGTCTGGAGGAGAAAACAAAGGGACCAATGGTTCTGGGGGATTTGAGAGAGGTGGAGTTTGGGGAAAGGAGGTGGAGTTGACCAATCCAGAGACAAGGGAACAACAACTGATCCAAAATCAGTGGCAAGAAAGTTGTGAGAGGCCTGGTCGGGATTCCTCATGAGTAAGATAACCAAGAGAAATTACTGAAATCCAAATGAAGGCTGAGAATGATAGTGGGACAAGAGTAAAATAAAAGGAAATAGAGGAAAGAAATAGAAGGCAAAGCACATTTATAGAGGTCTAACTATGGGCATATACATAGGTAAATATACTTATATATGATGATGGAGAAATAAAGCTATGTGCATAGGGTTAGTATTAAGGCAGCAGATTGACATTGGGCCTCCACTTAAAAACTTCCTCAATGCAAGAACACTTTGTTTTATTAAACTGGTATTCCATGATGCTCACCTTCCCAACACGATCACTGAAGATAAATGTGTGCACAAGTAAATATGGTGAAGAAAGCTGATGGTGCCTGGCTATCAAAAGATATGGTGTGTGGGCTTTTAAATGCTTGAAGGCAAATGTGCAGTTATCTAGCTTAGAAGCAACAAAGCCCACATGAAAGAATCATACCAGCCTGTGTGACTATGAGGTGTTGAAAGGATCAGGTATTGGGCATCAAAGAACATAAAATTATACCATTGTAAATGAGCAAGAGCATAGATTGGGGAACCAAAACCATCTGTAGGTAATCTTTACAGAAGGGTGGTGGGAGGAGACAAACCAGTCAAGGTGCAGAGTAGCAATGATGAAACATAGAAATTTCCTCTAGTTCTTGAATGCTTCTTCCTCCCAACTATCATGATTCCAATTCTACCTTACAAATCCTGTTAGACCAGAGGATGTACACTGGTACAGATAGGAACCAGAATTATAGGGAATCCAGGGCAGATGATCCCTTCAGGACAAGGGGTGAGAATAGTGATACTGGGACAGTAATGAGAAGGTGGAGTAAAAAGGGGGAATCAGTTATAAGGACCTACATATACCATGTCCCTGGGGTAAGCACAACTGGGAAGTGGGTGAAGGGAGATAATGGACAGTGTAAGACATGACAAAGTAATAATAATTTATAAATTATCAAGAGTTCATGAGGGACGGGGCAGCAGAGAGGGAAGTGGAAAGTGAGGTGCTGAAACCAAGGGCTTAAGTGGAAAGCAAATGTTTTGAGAAAGATGAGGACAAGAAAATGTACAAATGTGTTTTACGTACAGTGGTTGTGTAGATTGTGATAAGAGTTGTATAAGCCCCCAATAAAATAATTTTTTTAGAAAAGAAGATAGAATGCAAATCCACAAGTGCATCTGAATCTTCAGCAGTGCTCTCTCTCTTCTTTAGATGATTCATTCCATCACAAGATGACTATTCTCCAAGATTGGTTTAATTATATTTTTTAGAAGAATATTTGCTTCAACCCACAGTTGGATTTTATTTTTATTTTTCACATGCCACACTTGTACCTGTGGCATTTCATTCGTAAAATAAGTACATGGGGTAACAGAGTCATCGAGGAACCAAATAACTTTTATAAAGTTCCCTAATAAAGTCTCACACAGCTGGACTCCAAGTATCCCTTTCTACAAGTTTAGGACTTTAAAATGGCTTCAACATTTCCAAAAAGAGTCCATTTTTAAGCCTAGTCAGAGGTGGCATAAGGGAGATTCCACGACACACATAGAAATACAATTTGTATGGACTTAGAGTTGTTCCTACATCAATTTATCCCGGCTGGAATGAAAGTGTCACTTTACTTGAACAAACTAGAAAAAAAAATCGGTTGGTTCCCACTGCAGGACTTGCATGACAATAAAGGAGGATCGCTGCTAACAATGAAATAGCTTTCATCCATCACCAGGGGTGTGAACGCAACCCTTCTCCGATGAGCTACTGATTTTCACCTTCCATCATCCATCTCACTAATGGTAGATACCAAGATGCTTCAGCAGATGCAGTGAGATTGGTAGATTATTAGGAATATCTTTGTCCCTTCACACTTCTGAAAATTTGAAAGGTCAAAGGAGGAGACTTTGACAACCTGGGCTGATAAAATATATACTTTGTGGAAAACACTTAGCATCTGAAAGTGGTGATTCTTCATTTACCCTGCTCATTAGTCTCTGCCTGGGCCCTATGTCTTAAATCGGCATTTAAAAAATAAATGTTTGCTTTAAGAGAGGAGGTCTCTGATAGGAAAGTGGTTGGCTCCTCAGCTATAACAGTCAGAGCTCTTGCATGCATGGACATAGGGGCCTCATTTCATTCCTCTCACCTGTTATTAATGTATGAAGGCATTATTTTCAGGAGTAGTGGACTATATAGATATATACATCTTTTAAGAATTTCAGATATTCTTAATTTAACCGGAATTTGTTCTTCAATTATATACATAATGAAGAGGAGAATTTAAGGGTAATGTTGACTGCATTATATTCACCGAATAGAGTCAAATCCCTTTGAGACGATGCTTACCTCCACTCCCAAAGAGGAGTCGAGCAATGTAAAGGATAGATGCAAACATCATTGGTTCCTTGAATGCACTGAAGACTTGGCATGTCTATTTCTGTGCAGCACTCTCATGTGAAATTGAAATGTGTATATCAAATGGATTTGGGAAAACCTGTCACAAAGATTTTGCTGTGAAAATTCCTTGCTGGTGTGGCAGAAGCTTAAATTTAGAATGCTAAGTTTATTTTGGTCATTGCGTGTAACTGGGCTATTTCGTTTGCTTCAGATCACAGGGGATCATGTTTACTTTGAAATTAGGATAAAACCATCCTGAGAAGGATGTGATCATCCTGCATTCAGCTTGTCTGACAACCAGAAACCCCCCCAGAGTAGCAATTGTTCCTAGGTATCACTCCAGGATACTCATTTTTCTGAAATATCTTTTTTGCTTTTCAATTGTCATTTAGTATAATGTTTCAGGATAAATTGTAGTATAGGTATAGGTATTCAGTGAGCTCTATAAAATATATATTAAAAATGTAGTATAAGAATTGAAACTTTGAATCATTCAAAGTCGTGACTTGGGGTAATATTTGTGTGGAAAGATTCTCTGAATTGTTCAGCATTTGTGTAACATGTGTGTTGCGAGTTTGTGCCTAAAGGACAATAAGAATGGCGTGAGTGAGAATTTCTGTTGTGATATTTTATATCTTCCTGGCTAATATGGCCCAGACATGCCAGCAAAGGCAATTAATTATGTACTAAATTATGAGCGTTTGAAATATGGTACTGGAGAAGTCCATTGAAAGTACCATGGACTCATGAAAGGACAAAATGATCTGTCTTGGAAAAGATACTTCGAGAATACTCTTTAGAAGAAAGGATGGTATCACTTCTGAGCTTTTTGGCTAAGATCAAGTGTAGAAGAAAGGATGGCATGATTTTGTCTTATATACTTGGACATATTGCCAGGTGAGTTCAGACATCATACTTGGTAAAGCAGAGGGACAACAAAGAGGGGAAAGTCCTCTACAAGACGAATGGACACCATGGCTACAATAGGTGGAGACAGAAGAATAATTGTGAAGAATGCAGAAGACTGGACTATGCTTTAATCTGTTGTGCATAAGGTTGCCGTGGGTTGGAACCTGCTTGATGGCACTTAACCACCTCTACTGAGGATAAGATTCTTGAACCTTTAGGAGCATAGGAATGAGAAAGAAAGTTAAATTTAAAATAACAGCAATATGTGGGGGTTTCAAAAATTCTTGGAAAAATTCTTTCTTCTTTTAATTCAATTTTTCCTTGACCTTTATGAAGCCTTTTTTAAATTCTGAAGGCCATTTTTATATATTTATTTGTGAGTTGTGTCTTCTTCATGTTTTCCTATTGAATTTTAACCCTTTACTCTTTAACAAATTAAATATTAGAAATATTAACCCTTCGTTATTCATTTATGTTGTACATGTTTTGTCCAATTTACCTATAGTGGATTTGCATGGGAAAATTTTACTTTATATAGCAACTTATTAACATTTTATTTGATTGAATCTGGATTTTCAGAATAGCTGCAAAGTCTTCTTTTAAACCAAGATAAAGAGGATTGACTTGTTGGTTTACTATTTCTCTGACTTTGTTTTACATATATATAAATACATTGCGAGATGGAAGAGTATTCTAATTAGCAAATAAGAAGGAATGCTGAAAATAGAAAAAGCAACACTTGGCAAACAGCAATACTTATAAAATACAGAATTGTCAAAGGATAATAAAATGTAGTAAGTGGCTACTAATGTAATAAGAAACAGGATGTCTTTATGTCTCAAAATATCTCACCACAAGATATATAT
Source organism: Nesogale talazaci (assembly GCA_004026705.1). Lineage (NCBI taxonomy): Eukaryota > Metazoa > Chordata > Mammalia > Afrosoricida > Tenrecidae > Nesogale > Nesogale talazaci. The sequence goes on from PVJH01003199.1 coordinate 81,870, forward strand.
TAATATAAAAGAAGAAAATGTCCAATGGAATAATCTACCATACAGCACCTTAGCAAAGACTTCAGGATTAAAATCATCAGTCATACAATGTGTTATATGTATTATATTGTGATTGTATGTATGTATATCCTGATATCATAAGTGAGAAGGCATGGCATTTCCTTAAAATTATTGATAAACATGTATAGTATAGATTTAATTGTGAAGAAGCATTTTAAAATCCAAATTGAATGACATTATACAAAATAACTGCATAGGGATTTTACAAGTGTTAAGTGAAGAAATATACTAGATTGAAGAAGATTAAGTAGATAAGACAATGAAATACCATGTGCTTGTGATGTTGAATTTGATTCAAGACCAAGAAAAGGGCATTTATTCAATAAGTGATAGCTTGAACAAAGTTTGTAGATTAGCCAATAGCATTGTACCAGTGTTAACTTCAGTTTAGGAAATTTATATAGTTATTATGTAAAATGCTAATATTTGATTAATTTCAGTAAAGGTTTCAGTCCTTTTTTACTATCTTCACAAATGCTCTTTTAAGTTTAAATTTGTTACTCAAAACAGTTGTAATATATGAAAACAATTTTTTTAAATAAAAAAGTGTGAATAATTAGAATCATTCACAAATAGGAAGCTTAGAAAGGAATCGGCCATAGGCAATGGGATAGAAGAGGTGGTCAGATCGAGTGCCAACATTTTTCCTCTTTTTTTCCCCCACATACAAAAAAACCCCACAACACTGATATAGGCATACTAAATACATTGAAAGAAATAAATTAGAAAACAATACAAACTATAAGACTTTCATTGTTGTACAGCTGTATAGTAGGCAAGATTAACCTTTCACATGCTGTTGTTGTTGCCATCAAGTTGGTTCTGACCCATAGTGGCTTTATGCACAACAAAATGAAACATTGCCCAGTCCTGCACCATCATCCCAATTATTTTTATGTTTGAACCTATTGTTGTAGTCACTATGTGACTTCTTCTTTCTTGTTGTCACTTTACTTTAGAAAACATGATGTCCTTCTCCAAGGACTGGTGTCTACCAAAAACATGTCTAAAATATGTCAGATGAAGTCTTGATATCCTTGTTTTCAAGAAGCACTCTGGTCTTACTTCTCCCAAGACAGATCAAATTGTCCTTTTTAACGTTCCTTTGTATTTTCAATATTCTTTCCCAGCACTGCAATTCAAATGCTTTTATTTTTCTCTGGTTCTCTTTATTCAATATTCAAGTTTCACATGCATATGAGGCAAATGAAAATACCATGGCTTGTGTCAGGTATTACGTTAGTCCCGAAAGAAACATCCTTGCTTTTCAATTCACTAAAGAGATCTTGTGCAGCAAATTTACCAATGCAATTTGATGTTTGATATCTTGACTGCTGCTTCCATGAAGATTGACTACAGATTCAGGCACTTTGGAGTCCTTCAGCATTTTAATCTTTCTTCTATTGACTAACAGTGCTGATTGGTCCAATTGTGAAGATTTGGGTTTTTGTTACGTTGAGTTGCATTTCATACTGAAGACTGAAATCCTTGATCTTTAGATTCTCCTTACTTTCAGTAAGCAAGGTTGTGTCGTTTGCACACTGAAGGGTGCTAATTAGTCTTCCTCCCATTCTAATGCTGCATACTCCTTCACACAACCCAGCAACATACAAATAGAATAAATATGGTGGGAGGATGCAACCTTATTGCACAAGTTTCTTGATTTTAAATTGCAGTCTTCCTTTGTTCTGTTCACACAACCTCCTGATCCATGCACATATTCCACTGGAGCAGAGTGAAGTGTTCTTAAATTCTCATTCTTAAGGCTATTCATAATTTGTCATGATCCTCATACTTGAATCACTTGGCATGGTCAGCAAAATACAGTTAATATTTTTCCGGCGATTTCTACTTTCTGGAAAAATCCATCTGGCATCAGCAATGATATCTCTTGTTTCATGACCTCTTCTGAATACACTTGGAACCTCTGGCAACTCTCTGTCAATGTTACTGCTGCAAGAGTGACATCATGATCTTCATGAACACAATTTTACTGGCATGTCATGTCAATGCTGTTAGTCAATAGTTTCAGCATTCTGTTGGGTCACCTTTCTTTGGAATGGGTACAAATTTGGACCTCTTCTAGTCACCTAGCCAAGTAGCCGTCTTCCACATTTCCTGACATAGACAAGCGACTGCTTCCAGTGTTTCGTCGGCTTGTTGAAACCTTTTCATTGGTATTCCATCAATTCCTGGATCCTGTGCTTACCATAGAAATATAGATATGCAGATCTGTTGGAAACAGTCGTTAACAACTGTGTTAACAAAAGTGTCTGTGATGATAGAAATAGTTAGATTTTAGAGAAGAGAGGAGATGGCATCCAGTTAGATTTACCTGCCCAGATCTCCTGCTGAAAGACCAGAAAATTGGGAAGTAAGGTGAAGGAGTCTGGGAGGCAGAGTCCTGAACTTAGAATCAGGTACTAGGGTCAGCCCTGAAACACATTTTTAAAATTTTCACTCAGAAAATGAACTGAGAACGCACTAAGTTGCTCTATGGTCTGGGTGTTGGGCTTGTGGGCTCCAGGGGAGGAACTACCAGTGACCTAGTTCTATAGCGAGTAGCAATTTCCTGAGGCTAACACCCAAAAGAGGATAAAGTCCCAGATACAAGGCAAACTTCTGAAAGCTAGTCACAAGGCCCCACACCAGCGCTCTCCTTGCTGTTAGCTGCCTTTACTTCATAGCCTGGTGGTCTGGGTCAGAAGGTAGCCATAGATTTGAAGTAATTGAAAGACTTAAGGAAATTTACCTGAATCAGATCACTTTGTGTCGCAGAAAATAAGCAGATAGTAATAGTCCAGGGGGTGAATTCAGTCTGTTGACTGCGAAGAAAACAACCTCTCTGATTAGCTAGATCTCCTCAAGGAGACAGAATGACAGCCCTGAAATCAGGGCACCCCATAAGCCTGATGTTAAGAAGAGAGAAAAAAAAATTTCTCGGTAAAAACTGCAAATCCCAGGCTCATTATTTAACTCCAAGACAACTGGTAGAATGAGTCCTTTAACATACAGTAGCATAATACGGGAGCCCATGCTAAGGAAGGTCAGAAGTTAGCTACAGAGGCATTCAACATAGTAAAGACCTCCTGGAGCAAGCATCAGGTTCACAATAGCTTACTTCAATTCTAGCTGGACTGGGAGCAAAACAAAACAAAACAAAAAACTCGCTGAGCTGTTAGGGTGTCAGCAGTCTGGACATAAGTTAGGACAACTCAACAATCCCAACAGGAGGGGCTACTGTCCACCTGCATTGATCCTGTATGCAGCTGGGGAGAGCCTACCTGTCCTCCTGGTGACTAGGGGACCCCCTGCGTGTCCTAGAACTTTACACATGGCTGAAGGAACTACTCCACCATCTATTGCAGTGCTGTATACAGCACAAGGCAGCTCTATCAATGATATCTCGTGCTCAACACTGTGGCAGGAACCACTGCCTGGCCTTTGCAATGATCTTGTCTTCAAAGGTAATTCTACCCAGCATCTGTGGGACCCTACACCAGGTCGGCACACCACCCCACTAGCTTGAGGCAGGGTAGGAACTCCTCCAGCCCCAGGATCAGGCCTTAGTTATCTCCTATTAGTTTTCTACACAACCCTCTATCCTTTCTATCTTTCCCACTGCAACTGGTCTCAACAGGCACAGGTTTTGTTTTTCTCTTTTTGTTTCTTTTTTCTTCTTTTTCTCCCATTTTCCTCTTCTCTCCCTCTTTTTCCTTTCATATGCCCCTGCTGGATTTCAGGCCTCTATCCTCTGCCGATGGCAATTCCACTCACACAACAATGGGGACTCCAGCCTGTGATCTATGCAGCACTGCACATCATACAAGACCGTTGAGGCAGCCCTTTACAGAACTCCAAGCTGCAGAAGAAATAATAGTCTGGTCTATATGGTGATGTTGCCAACTAGGACAATGCTGCCCAGCACAGGTGGGATGCTGCACTAAAAGAGCACACCCCCTTGCCACCTTGAACCCTCCCAGTCCCATATTAAGGTGATCAGAGAGCAGTTATCTCTTCTTTCCTCTTTATTTTTTTCTTCTCTCTTTCCCACAACAGTCAATCTTAGTGAGCACAGCTGTGTCCTCCTTCTTCCTTCCTTCCTTTTTTTTCTCTCTCTTTTTCTCCTTTTCTGTTTCATTCCTCTCCCACTCTTTCCATCCACATACCACTGCTAATTTCTAGTCCCTTGCACTCTGCCTAGGACAGGTCCACCCACCCAGAAGGGAGAGCTGCAGCCTTTCCCCTGTGATAGTGCTGCACACATCACCAGGCAATGCTGCACACATCATGACACAGAACTCAGCTAACTCTGTATATATGTTTTTCATCACTTTTTTCTCTTTTCTTCTGATTTTACTTTTTTTCTCCTTTTTTCTCTTCTTCTAACTTCTCTTTCCCACTACAGTCTCAGCAGGTTCAGTGTTTCTTTTTTTTGTTGTTTTCTTTCTTTTTTTTGACTCTTTGTATTTACTTTTCTTTTGTCTTTGTGTTTTGAGTGTCTGTGTGTTAGTTTGGATTTTAATTTTTGCTCTTTTCTTTCTTTTCTCCTATCTCTTTTTCTTCTCTTCTTCCTCTCTTTCCTTTCACAAGTCACTAATGGTCTCATGGCCACTCCCCTCCACCTAGGGCAACTCGGACACATCAATTGAGGGAGCTCCTGCCCACACTTGTTAGCTCTTCCTGCAGCTGGGGAAATCACATCTGTTCTACACCATACCCCAAGTGGCTGGGGAATCTCCCCTTCAAATGACTGAGAGAAATCCCACCTACACCCCACAGCTCTACAAGAGACTGGGGGAACGCCTGCTCACCATCTGTGGTGCTCCACACTGCTGTGGGAGCATCTGCCCAACCTTCACAATGATCTCTCTGATGATTCCACCTGCTATCTACAGTGCTCTACTCACGGAGCGGACAGCCACACATCCTCCATGGCACTCGAGTTGCAGAGGGAAACACCACATGCAACCTGTGATATTGCAACACCCAAGAGACACATCAATATGACTTACAGGGAGATATTGCAGTGAAATGCCATCTTCATAGGCCTACAACCACCCAACCAGCATTCTGTGAGAGGATTATCCATATCATATTCCAAATAATGGAATACTGGTCAGCGAGGTTAAAAGTAAACTACAGGGAGATACAGCAGTATTCTGATCTCCCAGTGTAGCTATCTGCAGGTAGTTCATAGAAGCACTCATAAAAGTCTCCCAAGATATAACCTAGTGCTCTTTGATTCTGAAAGATGGCACTGGGCTCCTCTAAACCAACACATAAACAACAACCAGCCCCAACTGCCTCAACAAAAAAGCAGGAGAAATAGAAGACTCTGTCAAAAAAAAAGTGAAGAACCTGATGAGTGCATAGAGGAAACAGACATTGTCATAGTACATAAAGGAGTTTTCAGAATCCTGCTTAGAGTCACACAAGATAAGAAAAGAAATACAAAAAAGGATGAAATGATGAAGGAAATAAAGGCAACACACCAAAGGGCAATACAAGACCTAAGGGATGAAATAACAAAATCCAGTAGCAAACAAACAGACTTTGCCAACACGCTTGAGAAGGCAGAGAATCACACCAATGGACTGCAGCAGTGGTTGGCAAATTGCAGTTTGCGAGCCATATTAGCTACTTTCAGCATGAATGTGCGGCTCTGAAGTAACATTAAATGTATTTCAAGGTTATTATTTCAGACCACAGTCCTTTCAGTTGTTTGGAAAAAAACATATTTAAGGCTCTTAAGTGATTTTAAAGTTTTAGGGGGGACAAGATTGGCTCATCGGTCTCAGATTCTGCTGACCTCTGACCTAGAGTATAGTGAAGCAGACACCAACAAACAGGAAAAGCAGACAAAGCCAGACTGAATCCCAAGAAGTCACCAAGACATTAAATAGTTAAATTATCCAACTATGAGGTAAAGGAGAAAATCACAAGAGCAGCTGGAAAAAACAAAATGTCACTTATAAAGGTGTCCAAATAAGAATATGCTCAGGTCTATCAACAAACATGATGAAAAAGAGGAAGGAGTCGACTAACATATTCCAAAAATTGAATGAAAATAACGCATATCCAAGAATACTATACCCTGCCAAATTATCTATTAACATGTATGGAGAAGTAGGAGTCTTCCTAGACAAGGAAATGCTCAAACATACATAAAAATAAACTCAGCCCTACAAAAGAAACTTGCCGACACAGCATGGGCAGAAGATCAATAGTCAGAGCGCAAATAAGAGACCATCACATAGAAAAATTTGACCCAGAGGGTAACAAAAGGAAAACAGTTCCTAACATAGCATTAGTTGAAACCTGGAAGGAAGGCAAGAATTAACCACACACACATACAACACCAACAGATAAGGTACGTAGGAAAACACGCAAAACAAAAGGTACAATATGACATCATAGAGTTCACAGATGGATGTAATAACACTGACTATAAAAGGACTGAACTCAGGCATTAAAAGGCAGAGGCTAAACCATCTGTCTGCTGCCTACAGAAAACACCGTTCAAGTTTCCAGACAAAATCAGGTTGAGAACTAAAGGCTGGAGAAATATAAACCACACAAATTGCAATACAAATAAAGCAGGGGTAGCAATCTTAAACTCTGACAAAATTATTCTCAAGGTATAAGCCATAACAGGAGACAGGGAATGGCACTATATAATGCTTAAGGCGTGAACTCCAAGAACCAGTAATCATAATAAATATATATGTGCCTAACAAATGACATGCAAATTCTTAAACCAAACACTCCAAAAGTTGAAAAGAGAAATCACAGCCTCAAGTTATAGTAGGTGAGATTAATGAACCACTCTGAAAAAGACATATCACAGGGAAATAAAATTAATAAAGAGGCTACAGTTCTAAACACAATGAGTGGATGACTCGACCTGATAGATATTTTCAGAGCTTTCCACTCAAATGCAAAAAAATTCCCATTCTTTTCAAGCCCACATGGCCCATACTCTAAGATAGACTGCAAGATGGAACACAAGTTGAACCTGAGTAAACTCAAGCACATAGGGTTTATACAGACCTTTAGCTCTCTGACCAATATGCCATAAGTTTGGAAATCAAAATCAGGACAATGAAGAATACTAGGGTGAAGAATTGGAGGATGAAATAATTCTCTATTGCAAAAGGAGTTGGTGTTGACCCATGTCAGAGATGAAATCAGGAAATTTGTAGAAACCAATATGATTGAAAATACAATGTTATCAAAACCTTTGGGACACAGCAAAGACATTTATCGGAGGAAGGCTGATAGCAGTATGTGTCCACATAAAAAAAGGAAGCAAGACTTTTGGTTGATATGCTAGCACAAAACTTAAACCAATTAGAACATAGTCAACAGAACAATCCTTATAGCAAAAGGAAAGAAATAATAAAAATCAGAGCTGAGATACAGGAGAGGGAAAACAAGAAAACTATGGAAAAATGTAGCTAAAAGTTGGCTGTTTCAATGGATTAAGAGAATTGAAAGACCATTAGCAAATGTAAACAAAGAAAAGGAGGAACAAATTTTAATAACAAGGATGAGGGATTAAACAGGGGACCCTAGTGAAATGAATAGGATAATTACACAGTACTAAGAATTCCTCTCCTCTAAAGAATTCAACAACTGGAAAGATAAGAACTTGAAAAACAGTCCTTTCTAAAACTTTCCCAGATGGATGTCAAGAAGCTCAACAGACCCATAACAATAGAAGAAATTGACAAGATTAACAAGGGGTTAATAACAACAAAAAATCACCTGGACAGATGGCTTCACAGGAGAATTCTACCAAGCACAGAGGGAAGAACTGACACCAATCCAATACAAACTCTTCCAGACCATTGAAAAAGAAGAAAAACTCCAAACTCTTTCAATGAAGATAGTATAACTCTAATACCTAACATGGGCAAGGATCTCACAAGAATTGAGAACTGCAGACCAATATCCCTTATGAGTATCAATGCAAAAATCTTTAACAAAATACAGGCTAATAGACTATAAAAACGTACAAAAAACAATTCACCATGACCAAGTTGGATTCATACCAGTGATGCAGGGATGGTTCAATACACCAAAGACCATTTCTTGTCACCACATTGACAGGAAAATAATAAGAACCATATAATAATATCGCTAGATGCAGAAAAAGCATTTGAAAACATCCATTCCTTTTCAAGACACTCAAGAAGACAAGAATGGAAGGAAAATTCCTCAAGATAATACAAGCCATTTAAGGAAAAAAAAAAAACAGCCAACATGATAATCAATGGAGAAAAGAAGAAAACAATTCAACTGAAAAGGGAAATCAGAAAAGGATGCCCCTTGTCCTCCAGTACTATTTAACTGTAGGACATAGCTAACAACAGGACAAAGAAAGGACATCAAAGGTATTTGTCTGGGGAAGGAATATGGTAGAGTGGCAGGATACAAGATCAACAAACAGAAATCTAGCATACTGCTTTACACATCAGACAAGATGACAGAAGAAGTGATTAAAAAGATAGTACCCTTTAAAATAGCCAAGCACAAATTGAAATATCTAAGGATATACCTGACTAAAAAAATAAAAGATTTGCACGAGGAAAACTGCAAAACACTATTATAAGAAACCAAGGATGACCTCAACAAATGGTGGAATATCCCATGATTATGGATTGGAAGACTCAATATAGTAAAGATGTCAGTGCTGCCCAAGGCTTTATGTAAATTTAATGCTATCCCAATATGAATACTGTCATCTTGCAAAAAAAAGTTGGAAACACTGATTATGTACTTCATATGGAGAGGGAAGAAACTGAGAATCAGCAGAGAACTCATCAAGAAGAAGAACACAGTGGGAGGGCTTGGTCTACTTTACTTTAGCAAGTAATATACAGACACAGTGGTAAAAACAGTATGATTCTGGTGTAGTGCCAGATATTTAGACCAGTGGAAAATAACTGAAAACCCAGAAATAAAAACATTAGCATACAGACAACTGAGTTTTGATAAGGGAAAAAAAATATCAAATCTAAAGCAGATGCCCTATTCAATAAGTGGTGCTGGAAAAAATGGATACCTACATGTAGAAAAACAAAGCAAGATCCTCACTGCATTCCACATTAATGAGGGAATTGGGACAATCCTTAAAACCTTGTCACATAGAATACCCGGCCTATCATAAATATGGAAATGTACACATACAGAGGAGTCACAAATGGACAAGTAGGATAAAGTAAAGATAAATTACCTGACTACATCAAAAGAATTCTCTAAGAGAATAATAAGAGAATCCACAGACTGGGAAAACATCTTTACCAATGACTTATCATCAGACAAAGGACTTATTGCTAAAACCTATATTACTTAGCAAGCTTACAATAAGGAAAAAACTTAATTACCTACTAAGGAAATGGGCAAAGAACATGAACTTAAGTTTCACAATGGCAGAAATCTGAATAGCCAATAAGCATATGAGAAAATGTTCCCAATCACTAGCCATAAGAGAAATGCAAATTAAAACAACTATGAGAAGCCACATAAAACCCTCAAAAAAAGTTAGAAAGTAACAAGTGTTGAAGGGGCTGTTGGGAGATAGGAACGCTCATCCATTGCTGTTGGACCTGTATGTATATATAACCATAATGGAAACTGATTTGGCAATATCTAAAAGAGATGGAAATTGAGCTACCAACCATCCCAGAAATCCCCCCCTCCCCACCCCAAACATATACCCAGAAAAGGCAAGAAACAAACCACGGCCAGACGTGTGTGCTTCAATGTTCATTGCGGCACAGTTTACACTTTCAAGGAGTTGAAAATAACCCAAATATACATCAACAGACAATTGGATCAAAACACTGTGGTGCACACACACAATGGAGTACTATGCGTCCTTAAAAAGCAGCAATGAGCATGTGAAGCACATTGCCTCATGGAAGAACTGGCGGAAATCATGCTAAGAAAAGTAAGTCAAGCCCAAAAGGACAAGTACAATAGGAGTCCACTGAGCTAAGCTTAAAAAGCAAACAAACAAAACAAAATAAAACAAAAAAAGACGGGCTGTAGGGGAGAAGCTGCTATAAGCATACATCCCTGGAGTGAGGTTCAGCAACTATGGCACAGCCCAAATCCAATCCAGGGATATATATGGCAGCCCACTAAATAAGAGGAGGAAAGAAAGAAAATTATAAAAAAAAAAAAACATGGGTAGGGAGAGAGCAGGGCACTAAGCCGCCCAAGGAGAGGGTATTGTTTCTATGTCCACAGGAGAGGGAACGGGAAACCAGACTTCAAGCAGATGCACCAAGACATGAATACAACACACGGATAGGGAACTAAAAAGGTCTGAGGAGCTGGCCTCAATCCAACTAAGTGGACCCTCCCTCCACCCAGAAGAATGCACTTCAGAGAGCAGCACTGGGGAAAGGAGTACATCAGATTAGAGGACACAGAAGAAAAGGGTTGCAGAGGAAGGAGAGGGCATCCTGTTCCACAAAGCCCCAAGGCCAATGTTTCTGCACAGAACAGACAACGCACAAGGAGGATTACAGGGCTGGTCCCTGCACTGGACATGTTGTCCCTCGATGAACCATGACCCTGGAGGGAACAGCACTGGAGACACAGTGTGGAAATAGTGCAAGATCTGGCCCCATCACACCGGGGAGAGACACTCAGGCCATGCAGCAGAACAGCAGGAGGAGCAGAGTGATGCAACCCCCTGGGGAATACCAAAAGTAGACTTTGGAGACAGAGTGTGGCATCCCAGAAGACTCAACAGGAAAATACTTGTAAAGCCCACCAAACAGAGCTTGAAGTGTTAATGGGCTTTCCCACTATTTTCAGTGGCTTTCTTTTTGTTTCTGTTGTTTTGTGGTGTTTATTTTTATTATGCTTTTATTGGTTTTGACTTCTTTTGTTGTTTTATTTGACTTTGCCTGGTTTTTGCATTTATTATTATATCTGCATATCTATCTAGATAAGATAGGCAGGATAAATAATTCAAAGATGAAAAGAACAGGACCAATGGTTCTGGGGGTGGGGGTGGAGGGGTGGGGAATGAGGGATAAGGAGTGATGAGAGAAAGGAAAAGTTGGGGATAACTCAGGATACGGGAATACCAAGTGAACTAAAATCAATGGAAGGCAGATATTAGGAGGATATCTTTTACATACAGGATATTGTTTACATACAGGCCTGTATATATATGTACTTATAACTTTATAAGTTATATCTATATCTATATGTTAAGAATTAAGGTTGCAAATGAACATTGGGCCTCAACTCAAGTAACCCATAAAACAAGAACACTTTGTTATAATAATCCAGCATTCTGTGATGCCTACTGTGTTATTCTGTGTAGACTAGAGAAACAAATTCATGAACACATATATGTATATAAGATAGAAATTTATAGAAAAGGTTATTGTACATTAAGAAAGCATTCCAACCTAGTCCAGTCCAAGCTCACAAGTCTGATATTAGCTCACAAATTTGATATCAGTCTATAAAGTCTTCTTTAGACTCACAAAACACAAGTAATGATGCTGAATACAAGATGATCACAAGTCAGATGGGTAGAATGCCCTGGGATCCAGAGATGTCGTAAACATCTTAGTGCTGGCAAGGTTCTCCAAGTGGCTCCTCTGTCTTCAGAGGTCTGGATGCATCCACGTGGCTTGCCCAGCTCAGTGCACTAGGGTAGCTCCGTGTGGCTTCTCCTCAGGGAGGTCTCACAGAAAATAAGCTTTGTCAGTAGGGAGTCTCCAAGTAAGTAAATCCAGAGAGATAGTGTCTCAACCTTGAAGAGGAAATTACGACAGTTCCTAGAATTCTCAGGCGATGGGCACGCCCACACAGCGGTCTCACTGGCTATCTCCAGATTGACAGGCTAGATTCCACTTCTACTCTCTTAGTCCTCAAATTAGCACCAGATTAGGTGACTGCCACACTCACCTTCCCATCAGGATTGCTGAAGACAAAATGCATGCCTAAGCAAATGTGATGAAGAAAGCTGATGGTGCCCATTATCAAAAGATTAGTGCCTGGGGTCTTAAAAAACTTGAGGTAAACAAGCAGCTATCTAGCTGAGAAGCAAGAAAGCCCACATGGAAGAAGCACACCAGCCTGCATGATCATGAGGTGTTGATGAGATCAGGTGTCAGTCATCTAAGACCTAGACCAAAAGTATACCCAAGGTGAATTTTTTGGGGGTATGAAGTTGAGACCCAATGCCCATCTGTAAACAATTGGACATCCCTCACAGAGGGGTCACAGGGAAGAGATGAGCCAGTCAAGGAGCAGTAGAAAACTCATGAAATATATAACTTCCCTCTAGTTCTTTTGTGTTTCCTTCACTTTGCTATTATGACCTCAATTCTCCTTTAAAATCGGAGTAGACCAGACCATGCACACTGCTACAGATAAGGTTCTGCTACACAGGGAACTCAGGACAGAGAAAACCCTCAGGGTCAACCATGAGATTAGAGATATCAGAAGAATTAAGGGAGGGTGGGAGGCGGTGTTGGGGATCGGGGGTGGGGGGGAAGAATGTGGAATTGATCACAAGGATCAAGCTATAATTCCATATCAGGGGGATGAATAACAGAAAAGTGGGTGATGAGTGAAAAAAACAATGTAAGATATGGGAAAAAATGATAACTTATCAAGGGTTTGTGAGGGAGCATGGCCAGGAAAGGGAGGTTGAAGAAATGGGGACCTGTTATGAGGGGCTCAAGTGCAAGAGAATGCTTTGAAAATCATGATGGCAGAATATGTGCAAATGTGCTTCACACACTGGATGAATGTATGGATTGTGATAAGAGATGTAAGAGACTCCAATAAAAGTATTTTTTTAAAAAAGAAATATAAAAAATATAGAATAAATAAAATAAAAGAAATATTAAATTATATATCTAAATACGAACTAATTCTTGCTTTGTTCGTTCTAGGAATGTATGCTATTGCTACAACTCACTATACTTAACATTTGAAATCTATGTGTTATGTACTTACTTATTTTGAATATAAACTGTACCTCAAATGCAAATAACAGCTTTCACCAAATTAGCACTTTGTCTCAAATTGGGACATCAATGGCAGTAGAGGAGATAATGGCAAATAAACATTAAAATCAGAAAGACATACACAGACACAAACACATCAACACATAAAGCATACAATCAGATCTTGTGTTGCAAAAAAAAAAATCTAGGCTTCATTCTCTGTAACTGCTGATGATTCAACAAACTGGGGGCTAAAAAAGAAAACCAAAATAAAAATCCTTTATCAGTTAAATAAAAAGAACATGTCTCATGGACAATTCCTAATTATTAAAATAATTTAACTGGGTTTAGAATGACACGGAAGAAAATTAACATGTACTTCAAAGCAACCCTTCTAAAATCTTTTCATATCTTTGTCTGCTCTAGCAGTATGTGCACCCACTGAAATTCTAACTACTTAAAATTATATCTTTTTTAAGAAAAAAACAAATATTTGCACAAATAATTCGCCAAGCCTCAAAACAACAAACAAGTCAGCATGTGGGGATCTGCAACATTATAAAATAAATTTTTTGTTAAACAAAGATTTGCTAGAATTTGCTTCATAATTAGCTTATCACAACTGTGTACACAGACTCACAAAAAGGGTCATAACAATTTGTACAAGAAATAATTCACATTATGGTTATATTTTGATTTGTGTGGCTGTGCAAACTACCAAGAATAATGAAAAGAATTGTCAGATGCTGAATAATTTTATGTGTGCTCCTTTCAATGTATCTTCTCAACAATGTTTGGGGCATGCATTACTCTTATATTTTTGCCTTAAGAGACCTCTAACTCAGAGAGTTAAACAATTTACTTAAGATCAAACAGCAGGTAAATGGCAAAACCCATAAGTCAACTACTCATAAATGAAAAAAAAATAGGACTTAACTGCAGGTGGGAACACAATTCTATAAATGAGGAACAATATAGGGTAGTAATTTATAGCAGCGACTTTGGAGTCAGGATTCTTGAGAACAATTTTTGGCTATACTGCTTACTTACTGGATAATTTTAGGCAAATTAAGTTATTATTCCATGTCCAGATTTTTCAGATAATGATAAAGATAATTAACAATGAAGAAAACATCTTGTACATTTGCTCTGAAAATAAAATAATGTAATATTTTAAAATGTTTAGAATAACAGCCCATAGTAGGTACTTGATAAATATAATTAAGAAATAGATTATGATTAGTGCATTTCCAAAGAACTCACCAAATTATGTGATCATATCATATATAAATTACGAGCATGCTTTTGTGATTGAAAGATCTGTAAATATAGCTGTACCTATGCCACAGACCATACATATGAAGCCAAGTGCTAATCACCGATGAGACACAATGGCTAAGGACATTTTGCTACTAGGTGCTATGAGTGTTTATCTGACTTCTGCAATAGTGATTTGGTAAGGTAGTCATGATTATTTTCCCTTTTTAATATCCCCTTTAATATTTGCCAAAACTCAGGTAGAGACAGATAACAGTGGGCAAATACATTAGCAAAAATATTTCTAGTTTGAAGAAATCAGAATATTTAAATTACAAAGCAATGGTGTATCATTTTATTATGAAATTTGAAGGACTGATTTATTCCTTTTCAATTTGATTTTATATATATATATATATATTGTTATTCTTAGTGGTAATATAATGAAACACAATTTTTGCCTGAACTGTGATTGATGCACCATATTCTGAAGGTATAGGTGAATGGCTTAAACTATTGTTTAAAATACCTAAGTATTTATTTGTGATAAAAATTGACCATCCCTTTTACTTTTTTTACTCTAGTATGTAATAAAGGCATATTTTTTTCTTAAGTAATTTAACAGCTTTGACATGACTTTTTATTTTATTCCTTTCATAACAAAACTCCAGTGACTCACAGACTTTTGAATCATTTTAAGAATGGGTGGTTGAGCCTCAAGACAAATATTTTAATATGCATTTCCCTCTATGGCACAAACTGGCTTCTTTCACAGGCTGGGTTTTGTTGTTGTTGTTGTTGTTGTTGCATGAAATTAGGAGATCTCTAAAGAGTTCATATAAATTTACATGCAGAATTTATTTCTACTCCCCCTCCCCTCGCTCCTGCTTTTCCTTTTCTTTCTGGAAGCCAGGTGGGAAATCAAAAATCTCATCTCTAGAGATCAGTTCCCATTAAAAAATGGAAGCCCATATCTGTTTGAAACTCCCAATATTTCATTGTTCTCAGATTTGGATTAAAAATGTATGAGTCTAAAAGAAAAAGATGGTCTTGTTTACCTCACAAGTTCAAACCTTAAAACAGAAACCCTAGAACAAAGTAGAGATGGCTCATAGTTCCAAGGAGGGTAAACACACTTAAGCTGCTGTCTAGCAGAATATCATAAAATACATTTATTTTCTTAAAATAGTAGTTCTATTTCAAAGAAATGTTGCTATCATATTTTCCTCACTGGCACTAACTTGTTTTGATTTAAGTAGAAAGATGTGTCATGACTGGGAATAATAAATATTTATTGGATAAACACAGTCTATTTCTATAGAATTCTTATGAGCTGTAATAGTCCTATAAGTAGCACAATTTTTAAAATTTAAGAATAGAAACTGTTGAGCTGCAGAAATGATAAAACTAACTTCACTTGCGTGATTTACAGAAACTGTTGAGAAGCAACATGTTTTACATAATGGATACATTTTAATAGATGCGTGCAAATTAGTTTTTTTATTTATGGAAAAATACTGAAAATTCATTAGGAGAATTTATTTTAAAATAAATGTATCCTAGAAGTACTCATTGAAACTTATGAGGTGGCAGTGACTGTGTCACTACTTGTAAATAGAGTATTTCCTACTTATATACTTCTATTATGCTCATATGTATTTATGTCTTAGTTTAATATGGTACAATATAGATACAAATAATTTGGACATGTACTATAGTTATATTACAATTTTGAGAAAAAAGATTCCTAATTAAAGATCAAGAGATTGAATGTAGTTACCTCAATAAATACATTTTGAAATCTAGTGGGTGATTTATATAGTTATTGTATCAATCAGCATTTTAGATGACATGATCACCCCTATTATTTCCTTTATATAATAAATTTTATATTCTGGCTAAAGTGACAGCATCAGAAACAGAGACCCTATACTACAGGATGCCTTTGCACCTCACAAGTTAGTTTTTTTCTAGTTGACCTTGTTACTGAGTCTTCATCAAACCATTCCAGTATTCCATAAGGCCAGTTGTGTCTGGGGCACCAGACTAGCAAATCCCATGAACATTACTTTTTTTGCTCTGCATTGAAGGTTCTTAGGGAGAAGTCATAGTGTTTGGATTAACTTGTTGATGACTAGGCTTTAAATAAATCAGCAGATGGTGTTGCTGGCAAAGCATGGGTAACAGAGAAGGCAAATCCAGAATAAGTGTCTATCCCAATAAAGAAAAATCCACTTTGATGGAAGAAGTACAAAATAACCAACTTGTTGCCAAGTGGCTGTTTGGTCTCCTCAGGGTGTTTATCCAGGGATCAGGGAGGTTGTCTTTGCTAGACAACTGGGCACTCAATAGTAGTGATGCCTATGTCAGCATCAGTGGGAGGAATGTCAATGCATTGGGCTGATACAAAACCTTATTCCACAATGGTCATTTAAGATGTGCCTGCTGAGTAAATTCTGTTGGAAACTGAGGAAATAAGACTGATTGGCATTCTCATGTTAGAACAACTTGTCTCTCTAATTACAGGAAGCCTCCTCTTTAGAGGGAAGTTTTTGCCCAACATTTGCATAGGACAAAAATATTCTCTAATTCTGAGTTAATTCTGAGATGTTTGTCCAAATTTCTTTGTCCCAGACCATCTGGTCAAACCATTAGTTACTGCCCATGGATCTGATGTACACACAATTTCTTTTTCCAAGAAAAATGGATCACCATATGTACCCTGCTCGTCCTGACCATTGAGGGGATTTCACTTCCCTTATCCATAAGGCCACCCCCAAGTGGGACTATCAGTCCATTGTTAACCAGTGCCAGCATATTGGGAAGGTCTGTTTATAACACCAGGCTTGTATAGTTTCCTCTTTGATCAAGAGGCCATGGGTGACATTTCATGTTGTGATAGGTGTGAGTTGAGAAATAAATGACACAGGAGAAAGCACACTGTGAATTTGAGCCACTGCTCCTGCAGAGTACATATGATGCAGATATTGCACTTGGATTATGAGATTTTGGTGAGTATGCCCAACTTAAATGGCTTAGATGTTCAGAGCATAACTGGCAGCTCAAGCTACCATGTGCTCTGGTATATTACCCCAGGTATTCATTCTTTAATTGAGACCAAGTTAAAGGCAAGAGAGACTAATATTTACTGAAGAGGGCATAATTTCTTTTGAAAAGTGAAGTATTGTTTTCCATAAAAACATAACACAATGCTCACAAAGCAATCTGTACCAATTCTAATGCTATGGACACTCCAGTCAGCATTGGTTCTGGTAAGCCATATTAGCTAAGAGAAAGTTCTTTTTGCCTTGAAGCCTGGGCCAGGAGAGTCAACATTAATGGTGGTCCAATTCCAAGTTATTCACTCCACATAATTTAATAAATGACTTACAACCATATATAAAATGTGGCTTATTAATATGTTTTTTTCACTCAAAATTTAATAAGAAAGCCTTTCTAGTGTCATGTCTTTTTCCTTGTAGATAAGAAATATAAAGCACAACATCTACACACTAGGTGACCACACCCCTGAACATTCAAAAAGGTAGCAGGATGTTGATATTTTAGGAGGGTGCTTCATTCAACCACTAGCACTTCCAAAGTGCACCCCTCTCAAAAAACATTAGCTCCTTAATATCCAGTTGATTCTGATTCATAGTTAACAAGACAAAGACAAAGCTTCCCCATGGTTTCCAAAGCTATAATCATTATAAAAATAGACTTATCTCTTTGTCCAGTAGAACAGCCAATGAGTTTGAACTGTTGAACTTGAGCAACTGAACACTAAGCCATTGTGTCACCAGGTTTCCTCATGCAGGTCATACCACAGTGCTAAAATACCACTTTCTTTGGGTTCAACACCACCTGTATATCCAATGTCTTCAGTATGGTAGACATATGATGTTCTGTGAAATGGCAGGAAAATCAGCTGTTTTTGAATTAATTTGTAAGCTCTCTACAGTTGATTTAGTCCTAGGATTAGACAGTGAAAGTGTTTTGTTGACCTACCTGATATAGCTAATGGGTCTTCAAAGCCTGTATTTATGGGGAGAGCAAAAATAAAATATTTGTCAGATCAATATTTACGGAGCAGCAGGCAAGCAATGACTGTGTTTATTTGCTTCCCAAATGAGATCATAACTACTTCAACAAGAATCATCTGATTGAGTCTATAATAGTTTTTGTCACCTAAAGAAGTCATCTTTCATCCAATATATTTCCCCCCTCCCAGCTATTGAGTATATTTATTCTAACTATGCATAGGATGACTGTAATCAAATGATGAAGTGAAAATAATGTTTTCACCAAAAAGCATGCATATTTTTGATTTTCCAGGATTTTTCAAAATTTTCCAAAATCCATCAAGAGATATAGTCTATATTCTTACCATCCAAACTGGGTGAGGTCTTTGCAACTATTTTGACAAATAGCATGTGGTAAATGTGATGCAAGATTTCCAAAACTGTGTGATAAAAGGAGGTAAAACTTTCTCCTGGCTGTTTTCTTCTTGGGCTGTTTGTCCTTGGAACCCAACCACCATGTTGTGAGGAAGCCCAGACTATACGGAGCAGTCATGTGAGGGTGTGCTGGCTGACAACTCCAGCTAGGGCTCCTGCCAACAGTCAGTCTCAGCTGCCAGACATTTGAGTGAACAAGGCTGCAGATGGTTTCAGCCTAACCTTTGAATCACCCAGTTGATGCTGAATGGATCTGTCTCTGCAATCTCCTGTCCAACTGGCAAATTTGTAAGCACATCAAATATTGTTGTTTTAAGCCACTATGTTTCAGGATGGTTTGTTATTGGGACAAAGGGAATTTGCCTTTTACTAAACATACTTGAAGTGAACTCTAGCCATAACTATTTCTACCAGTAGAAGTGGGCCTTTGTAAAAAAAAAAAAAAAAAGAATCTAAAATCCATGATATATCTTGCTAAGCCCTTTTACTTGGTGCATGTAATGCCCATTAATCTATTAAGATAGGTAAGACAGAAAATGTATAGTAGTTATGTATATAATGGCTATGTGTGATCCACATGGTTGGTAGTTCAAAACCATCAGGGGTTCTGTGGAAGAATGACTGAGCTTTCTACTACCATAAAAAACTTGACGACAAACAAACAGCCATCTAGCAAAGAAATGACAAAGCCCATATGGAAGGAGCATACTGCCCTATATGAGCACGAGGAGACAATAGGAACAGGGATCAGCAATTGAAAGATAAAACAACCTCATCTAGTTGATGGAGAGGAGTCAAGCTGGAGACCCAGAGCTTATCTCTGCTAGTCAGGGTAGACTAGAGAAACAAATTCATAAATATGCACATGGATAAAAGGGAAAGGTTTATGTATAAGAGGAATGGAACTTTGAGAAAGCATCCCAAGCCAGTCCAGTCCAAGGCCAAATGTCCGATATTAACCCATATGTATGAAACCAGTCTATAAAGCCTCCTTCCGACTCATGAAGCATGTGCCTGACACCAGGACAACCACAGGCCAGTGGATGCAGAGTCTAGTGTATCCAGTGATGGTAGAAGCATCCTGGCACTGGCAGGATTCTCCCAAAGGCTCCTTGCTTCCAGGACTCACAGTCCATTAGCAGTATCCACTGGCGGGAGAAGCATCTCAGTGCTGTTAGGGGTCGCCCTGTGGCCTCCCAAGCACCTCAGCACTGGCAGGGTCTCCACATGACTTCTCTGGCCCCAGAGGTTTGGCTCTATCAGGGTAAGTGCATGTGGCTTCTTCTCCAGCTCCTCCGCCTCCAGGATTGATCAGCATGCTGACAGCTCATCTTATCAGTAGTTTGTCTCCAAGGAACTAAGTCTCTGGTCTCTCATCTCCATGGAAGAAATACCACAAGATTTTCCGGAATTCCCAGAGCAAGCCATGCCCACACAGAGTTCTCATTGCCTATCTTCAGATTGACAGGCTAGACTCCACCTCTACACTCTTAATCAAATTGGCACCAGGGCACATGACTGCCACACTGTCCCTGAATGTTTCCTTGCAGAGGGGCTGCACTGAGGAGAATATGCACCCAGGGGGCAGTTTAGCGCTACAAAACAGATGACACTCCTCTAGTTCTCTCATCCTCCCTCTCCCCCCTCTCCACTATTATGATCTCTATCCCTACCTCACAAATTTCACCAGAAAGGAGTACATACTGTGTGCACAGATGAGAGCTTTCAATGTATGGATTTCAGGAAAGACCAACTCCCTCAGAATCAGTAATGGGGACAATAAATTAAGGAGAGTAGAACAAGGAATGGAGAAGGAAGCAGGGGAAGGGGGAGGGTGGTCAGATAGCAATGACCGCAGAATATCTTGAGGGGGATGAACACTAGGATAGAAGGTGAAGGGATAGAATGGGCAGTCTATAGTGATAGCAAGACAATATATAATGGTTCTCACGGGTGGCAAGGTAGGAGACGGAGGGTAAAAAAAGAGGAGTTGCTGTAAAGGACTCAGGAAGAACGATAATATTTAGGAATTGTTGATGCCAATGACTGCAAATGCCCATGTGATATAATGGATGTATGGATTATAAGAGTCTCCAATAGATGATTTATTAGTAAAGAAATTAAATAGGTAAATTAAAAGTTAATTGAAACTTATGGCAAAAATATAAAGAGCATAGAAAATAAAATAAAGAGCATAGGGGAACTAAGAACAGTCACAGAAACTCACAAGCGATCATTATGAGTCAGCATTAACTTGATGGCAGTGAGAGAGATATGTATAGTAATCATAAGGCATAATTTTCAGGAAAGAAAAATTGCATATCAAAACAGCAAATCAGAAAAACAACAAAGCAAAAACACAATGAATAATTTAATCCAACACCTTTAACAATTTGGAAAAGGGCAGTAGCATCAATGTACAGTCAATAGAAGAGAAAAACTATGAAGCTTAGTGCAAAATTAAATGAAACAAAAAATAGAATCAACACGATAAGAAGTTCATTCTTTGAAAACATGTATAAGATTGACAAAATCACTGGCAAATATTACAAAGTAAAAGAAGTTTCAAATAACACAAGTAAATAAGCTGGGAAATGCAGTAACAGTACCGAATGAAATAAAAACAATATTAGCAGAATGCTATGAAAAACTCCATGTACTCCAACACACTTGAAAACATTGAATGCACAAATTCCTATAATCACGCTACCTACATAAAATAACAGACTGGTGAAGGAAAAAAATAACATAGACTGAAACATAAAATATGAGCAGACCAATAACAAAAGAAGAAATGGATCCTATCATTTAAAAATTTCAAACAACAACAAAAAGTGAAGGCCCAAAGAGCTTCACTGATTAATTTTACCACATTTCCAGACAAAAGATGACACCAATTCTACTAAACTATTACAGAGTATTGACAAGAATGGGGAGTTCAAATTCATTTTACAAAGCAACCATGACTCTTTATGAGAGTTAGGCTTTATGTCAACTTAGGTGAGCCAGGATTCTCCCATATGATATGGTATACCCTGGGGTGATTAATGCTTCCATGGGATCGTGTGTGAAGCAGCCAAGCAGTTGTGGAAAGAATAGGGTAGAGTACTACTTTCTTAATCGGGTAACACTCAATATAATTGAGGAAGTCTTCATTTGGGATATAGCTGATTCTTGGTATACATTGACAGTGTGCTAACGGTAGCTCAATTCTATTTCTGGATGTGGATTCTGCACCTCATTCTTTGATTTCTTCTTATATGGCCAGATAATACTACATTGGATTCACTTAGCCAATCTTTGATTCATCCTGTTCCACATCCATCAACTTTTGGTTTTCTTGAATTATCTACCAGTTTCCTATTAATCAGCTTCTGTAGCTACAAGAGTCAAGAGAGGCTTCCTAGTCACATTTGACCACCAGAGGGCAGTGGTGCCTGAAACTGTAAAAAAAGAAAAGACATCCCTAATAATAAATCTAGTCAGAGAAACAATGACCTGTACAAAGAAAACTATAAAACAATGCTGAAAACAAACAAACAAACAAACAAAAGACCACCAACAACCTAGATAAATGGAAGAGTATGTTATGCTCCTGGAGAGAAAGATTAGCATTATGAAGATGTCAATACCTCTTAATAAATCTATAGACACAATACAATCTTGTTCCAGATCTCAACATCATTTTTATACAGAGGTAGAAAAACTGACAACCAATGATACGTGGAAACGAAAGAATTCCCTGATAAGAAAAACATTTCTAAAGTAGAAGAACAAAGTAAAGGTTCAAATTGTATGATCTCAAAATTTACTACATTGTCAAAGTAATCAAAATTTACTACTAGTAATGAAACATATAGGCTCCAATAGAACACACTTGAGAACTCAGAAGTAAACTTCCTTCAGTATTTCATATGTAGGGTTCCTAATACATGAGTTGGAGCACTGGTGGCATTATGGATTAGGTCTTAGGCTGCTAACCACAAGTTTGTGGTTCAAATACACAGGCCATTTCAGAAGAGAAAAATGAAGCTGTCTCTTGCTGTAAAATTTGCCATCTTATAAATCCTATGTAACATAAGTATAAGCAGAAATATAATCAACTGCAGTGGATTTAATTGGGGATTAAATACATGGCATACATACAATATCAAATAGTTGAAAATACACAAACAATAAAAGATAAATGAGATTACAGGGGTCACCTACAAATCAAACATTTAAGTACATCAAAATACTTCACCAAAGGAGTAAAAAGAAGGCCCGGAAATTTGTGGGGGGAGGGAGAGGAATAGAAATGGTATATTGCACAAAGAACTTACCTTTAAAATTTAAAGAGAATGTCACCAACTAAAAGACAATCCCATTAAAAAGTGAATGGAGGACACGAGCACATATTTCACAATAGAATATGTTCAGGCAGCCAATAAACATATGAAGAAACACTCTCAATAATTTACTTTGGATCTCTGCCCCTGAATTGAATCCAACACATAATGACCCTACAGGACAGAGTAGAAATCCTTCTTAGGGTTTCTGAGTCTATAAATCTTTTTTTTTTTTTTGGGGGGGTGTCATTTATTTAATCATTTTATTAGGGACTCGTACAATTCTTATCATAATGAATCCATCTATCCAATGTTACAGGCACACTTGTGCATTTGTTGCCATCATCAAGAATGAACCCGGAGGGTATCTTGCTGTGTCAGTCCAGGTACTCTAGAAAAACAAATTTCATAGACACGCATATCTATATAAGGAAAGAGCTTATATACAAAAGGAATGTATAGGCATTCCAGTCCCGTCCAGTTCAAAGTCATAAGTCCGATATTAACCCATATGCCTGAAATCAGTCTATAAAGTCCTCTTCTGACTCACGAAGTCACAAGCCAGTGGGTGCAGAATCCCAGCGCTGGCAGGGGTCTCCTCATGGCTCCTCACTTCCAGGGCTCAGGTCCATCAACAGCATGCCGCTCCAGCTTCAGAGGTCTGCTTTCATCAGGGAAAAGCCGTGTGGTCTCTCCGCCGGCTCCTCCAGCTTCTCAAACGCTGCCAGCTTGTCTTTTCCGTGATTCATTGCCTCTGAGACTACCTCCCAACAACTGGGGAAGATAGCTTCTCATCTTCATGAGGGAAATATCGTGAGATTTCCCAGAAGTCTCAGGAGAAAGCCATGCCCACATAGAGGCCTCATTGGCTACTCAATGGCTCTTTCCAGATTAACAGGCTAGACTCCACCCCTACATTTCAATCATAAAATTAACATAAGCACATGACTGTCACATTTGCGGAGTGAAATTTCAATAACCAAAGTAAAATTATTGTATGAAGACACAATTTTTAAAAGTCATGAAAACATTTTCACACTAAAAAAAAACTATTATTTGATGGTTACCAGGTGTGGGAAAGGAAGGGAAATTAAATTACTAGCTAGAGGTTAGACATATTAATTTTGGTTAAGGCAATATACAGTAAGAGAAAGGCTAGTGAAAGCTATAGAATAAATATATTGACTAAGTGAAATCCTTTATCCTCACCATCAAGTGCTCCAAGTAACCCCCCTTTCAGTGAGCAAGTTTCTGTATATGGCAAGTGTTTAGCAAGGCTTCCTCTTGTCCTGATGTCATATTCTTCTTCATATAATCCAACTTCTCTGGTTATTTGCTTTTCATATGGATTAAAAAATATGTGGCAAGAGGGTATGAGATAGCTAAGGTTTATTGTGTCAACCTGGCAATAAACGCATGTGAGATTAATTGAAGGGCAGAGAGATAGATGGCTTAGTGAGTCTCACCTTCCTGGTTCTCTGATGGTCAGAGCAGTGGTACCGTTGCCTTAGCTGATAAGGCTCACTCCCTACAAGTCCTGCCTGAGGAGAAGCCACGTGGACATACCCTGTTGCAGCCCTGGGTGCTGAAGAAACTGTGTGGAGAGCTTTGCCAGCGCTGAGATGCTTACACAGCCACTGGATTCCAAGTCTTTCTATTCAGAAGCCTGTGATCCTCCTGCATTCAGCATCTTCGTGTGTGTTTTGTGAGTACGAAGAGAACTTTGTAGATGAACTTGGACTGGACTGAGTTGGGATGCTTTCTGAATGTACACTTACCTTATATATAAAACTCTCTCATATATGCATATGCATTTTGTTTCTCTAGTTTACCCAGACTAATAATCCTATCCAGACTAACAATTTACCCAGGGTACAATCCTCAAATAAATCATTTCTTTTTTTAAAGCAGAGGTTCCCAAACTTATATGGTCTACTGTCCTCTTAAAAAAAAAAAATTCTTGAGCTGAGCCGAGGTGGCATAGTGGTTGAGTGTGGGACTGCGGGCCATGGGTTTGGCAGTTCAAATCCAGCAGTGGCTCTCCAGGAGCAAGGCTGGGAAGCTCCCATGACCACCAGAGGTCAGTGATTACCCACCCCCCCCAAATTCCTCCTGACCTCTGTAGCAATGAAAACCTTTTGTACTCCAGCCCAGAATCCAGGATAAAGTATAGGTATCTGTTCTTATAATGCCCTTAGATCATTCCACACACACCCCAGGCAGGGGTGGGGGAAGTGCATCCACTCTGAGAAATTATGTTTTAAAGTACCCCTTTTCCCTTGTTCTGTTTGCACAACTGTCTGTTGCTTCACATATCACATGAGTGCAATTAAGTGTTATGAAGCACGCTCTTCTCAAGGCTAGTCTTAGTTTGTTATGATCCATGTAATCAAATGTCTTGGCAGAGCTAATAAAGCACAAATGAATACCATTCTGATATCCTCTGCTTTGAGAAAAGATTCATCTGTCATCAGTAACGATATCCCCTTGTTTCCTGTTCTCTTCTGAATTAGGCTTGAATGTCTGAAAAATCATTGTCAAGGTACTGCGACCACCATTGTTAGATGATCGTCTTTACTTGCATGTGATATTAGTGACATAGTTCTATAATTTGAGCATTCTGTTGGGCCGCCTTTCTTTGGAAGAGGTGTAGATAGGGATCTCTTCTAGTTAGTTGACCAAATAGCTGTCTGCCATATTCTCTGGCACAGATGACATAGGGTTTCCAGCGCTTTTTCAGCTTATTGAAACATTTCAATTGGTATTCCATCAATTTTTGGAGCTTTGACTTTGGCTAAAATCCTCAGTGAAGCATGGACTTCTTTTTAGTTCCATTGTTCTTTGATCATATGCTACATCTTAAAATGGTTGATTGTCAAGCTATTATTTTGGTCAAGTAATTCTATGTTCTCTTGATGCTTCCTGGATCATTCCATATTTTGTCCATAAAATCTTTCAACAGGCAAGTGGTGACGTATTGAGACTCGTTAGGTGTCATTGAGTTGCTTCCAATTCATAGAAACCCAATGAACAATGGAATGAAACACTACCCTGTACTGCAACATCCTCACAATTGTTCTTATGCTTGAGCCGGTTGTTTCAGTCAATGTGTCAACCCATGTTGTTTCGGTTTCCCTTCAGAAAAAGCGTAATGTCCTTCCTGAAGACTGGTCTCTCCTGACAATGTGTCCAAAGTACATGAGAGGAAGTCTCACCACCCTTGACCTAGGGGCATCCGATTTTCACATGCATGTAAAGCAGGTAAGCATCCCAATCTTGGATCTGATGCACCTCGGTCTTCAAGTAATAACCTCCTTGTTTGTCAATACTTAACAGAGATCTTGCCAATAGCTTTACCAAATGTGAAACATCATTTAACCTTCTTTCTTTCTTTTAAAGACATGAGTTTATTTGTAATAGGGGGAGACAACACAGGAAAACAGCAATGTGTTCAGTGCAGACAGGCTGAGCAGAATAGGATCTGATCAGCGCATTGCTTTGAGGGCTTTTGCTACCAACTTTGAGTGAGATGGGGTATGGGAATTATTTGCACTACGATATTTGATACCTGCAATTCATTGTTAGATTATCTTTGTGTAAAAAGGAAAGAAGGAAGCATTCGCAATGTAACTGGCTAGGTGTCCAGTGATCCAGAGGACTCCAGAGGAGTTGAAGTGCAGCCATTTTGGACTATTGGCTAGTGTCATTACAAAGACCTATGAATTGTACTCTCCCTTGACCGCCAAGAATGTGGGTCACTGAGTACCTCTAATTAACACCATTATCACTGAGAAAAGGTTAAGAAAAAGGTACTCCAAATACTACTCTGCCTTTAATTTCAAAAAGGTAAGGGAAAAAAACTGAATTCTATCTATGGTTCATACAGAAGTCGAATGATCCAGGTTAAGTTTTCTCTGGTTTTTGGACCATTCTATTGGCATAATAGACATCCCTAACCTTTACCACAAGAGCTAAATCCTTTCTGATATATTTTCTTCTCAACACTTTTACTCCTATAAAAGGAGAATTGCAGCACATGCTATAAAGGAGGTGTTATAAGGATAGGTTAAAACCAATTTCTGCAACAAGGCCCATGTTATGCTTTCAAATATGGGAATCTGACATCTTTTCTCTTTCCTGGGTAATCAATACACTTAGAAATTGTATTCACTTCAAAACATTGACACAAGTGTCACCTTTTCCATAAAATTTTCAATAATTTTATCATCCAGGTGGAAAACTGTCACCAGCTCCATTCTGACAGTTCTTTTTGACTGCATTGGTATTGGGGCTAGTGGAACTTCATTCAGCAGAGATCAATACAGCCTTCCAGTATCAGGAAGGGCCTTGCTTAAAGTCTTGTCCATAATAGATCCTATTGTGAAGAGTAGGAATGGATTCCATATTAGTGGCTATTGGCCAGAAAAATATTCAACTGTGAAATTTTTTATTTAGTCTTATCCATGTGGATGTTTTACTTTCTCCCATTGACTAAATTTGTTCAATCTTTAGTGCAGTACCTTTGCCAATGGTTCCAGGTGGTCAACTTGATAAAATTTAATCAGTGTGGTCATTTAAAGGTCAAGACTCAGGAAACAACCAGTAAGAGTAGGTCTAATCTCATGTGTTACATAAAAATGTTGAGTAAAACTTTTTATAGCCCCTAAGGTAGATGTCATTTGAATTCCAGATCCAAATGTGAGATTGACTAGAATTCCCTCTGCACCCAGTACACTTGCAGATACAACAGAGACCTCTCTGGCACTACAGAGAGAATTTACACCTTAAAAAAATGTCTTGGTGTAAGCTTCTGGTTTTTTCCAGTCCAAGTCTTTTATTCTAGTTGGCAGTAGCCCACATGTCAAGGCTACTCCATCCTACTTCTCCTTTGGACTTCTCCATACCCTGTGGAACCATCTACATGCACAGAGTAACCATTTATATGCATGTGTCAGGAACACCATGAAGTCACCTGAAGACAGAGTACTCACATGTAATTTCTCGACTGTTATTTCCATGAGCATTGATTGTGGATCCAAGCAAGATGAAATCTTTGACAACTTTGAACTTTTTTTCATTTTTCATGGTTCTGTCTATTGCTACAGTTGTGAAGATTTTGGTCTTCTTTTACATGAAGTTGTAATCCATACTTAAAGCTATAATTCTCAATCTTCATGAGCAATTGTTTCCAGTCCTCTTCATTTTCAGCAAGCAAAGTTGTGTCATCTGCATCAAATGGATTTTTCAGTAAGCCTTCCCTCTATTTCTGGTGGTGCTTCCCTCGATGTACAATCTAGCTTTTCATATTCCTGGAGCCTTGTTTTTGGCTAATGCTTCTAATGTAGCTTGAGTTTTTCCCTACAGTACCATTGCTTCTTGATCACATGTGACCTCTTTAAATAGTGAAATGTCAACTGTTTCTTGACTCTCTATATTTTATCTTCCTTTGATGCTTCATGCTAGACATTAGACTTTAAAAAGAACTTGAGACATGGAGCTTCATAAAACTTGGTACTTTGTCATTATTCTCAGCTGCAAACCGATTCCTCATCAGGACTGCCACTTATGCATTTCCAAGGTTTTGAACAGAGTGTGATTGACCTAGGCTTAATCACATACTTGTATTTCTAAAAGTGTAAGAGAGATGGTGCTAATAACTTGCATCTAATTTAAGTAGGGAAAGGTAGGGGTTAACTTATCTAGGATGAATGTCCCGTTAGCTGGTCTCTCAGAGACGAATTTTTCCCTCATTTCCAGAAGAATGATTTAGGATCTAAATGTTGCTCCATGGAACTGGCTACAGTCAATTGCTTAAAGTAATCATCCTTGGTAGAGTTCTGAGATGCTTAATGCTTTAATGCTCTACACAGAAGGTTTGTAGTATAATTCCACTAGGAGATGAATTGGTTCTTCTAATGGTGCAGCTTAAATCGTCATTGTCCAAGGACCAAGATCCTTCTTCCAGAGTTTGATGTGAGTCCTTGCTAAACCCTACTTTGCTCTCCCAAAGTAGAGTAAAAACAGCTCTCCAAGTGTTGCTTTTTTAGTGATTTAATAATGATGTACTAGAAGGTGTAATGTATTTGATTCTTGTTATTTGTCTTTTATTGTTCTGCATGTACTTAAGGTTCATTATTACTTGGAAAATATAAAGAGAAGCTAACTATTACAAAGTTTGAGACCAAATACATACAATAACTTACTATTTGATTTTCTTGCTTTATATTAAGACTAAGTCTAGTTTTCATTATAACTAATTGGCTAACATTGTGGATTTTTTATGAGTGATGAGACCATTAATTTGATATCAAGTGATATCAATGAGCCATAAAATTTATAGAGTGAATGGACATAGAGAAAATTTAGGGGCAAAACCAGTTGAAGAGGGAAAATAATGTGATTCTCTGGTTCATATTCAACATATTTTAGTCTTAGTTTTGTAGTAGTCATGCCAATTCTGTTATCAATCATTTCACTGACTCTCATTACAGTAACTCTGCATATGGCCACTCAGCCTGAGAGAACAGCAGTGGTTGCATGTCATTGGCAGCTTTGTCAAATAGAATGGTCCTGATTATAGTTTTCAAATACTTTAAATTATTTCCTTATCCAATCTGTCTGTATGTATATATTTATCAGTCCAATTCAGTATTTAAGCTTTTCTTAGGGTTGGATATAGGAAGAGACGTTGGAATGCTTGGGTTAGTTCAAATGATGGGTTTCTCATCAACAATTTCATCTGCTTTCTTTGGGTTTACATTAGCACCCAAATGTTATTGACATCATCAACTTATGCATTAACACTTTTTAAAAATCCCTCTAGCAATACAGTTTGAGTTGTTAATTGCATAAACTCTCGAATTGTGCTTGTTACACTTCTCAAATAAATTTTTGGAGTCAAAAGCTATGTTTGGTATTTAACATTATTAAGCTTTTCTTCCTACTTTTGCTTCATCTTAATGTATTCCAAATAACATGTAGCATAAAATTATATGACAGAAAACCTAAGTAAACCTGACCAAACTCACTATTATGTATTTAATGCTGACTCATAATGACCCCCGAGAGTTTCTGAGAATAACTTTTTATGGGAGACGAGAGCTCAGTCTTTCTCCTGTGGAGATGCTGGCGCCTTCAAACTGGTGATAATGCAGATTGCAGCCCATTGTGCAAAGATGACATGAGGAGGGCTCTTTAAAACCTAAGTAAGTAATATCACAATATGTATAAAATGCTGGTGTCTTACTTTGGGGCAGTATTGTATTTTGCAATATTTATGCTAAAATTCAAATTAGAATATATAATTTATTTGCTTGTTTTTTTAACTTTGTGTAGCATTTACTTCTTTGACTAATTCAAGGAGGTTTACTCATTCACCCTCTATTTTGTATTTTAATTGCTCCAAATATTTACTGTAAAAAATTTTTTCTTATAAATTTTGGATAGAGACAAGTTTCTCTGTTAACTGCACACATCAAATAATAGAAACACTGGATGGTTAGCTTTATTATTGATATATTGTTTCCTTAATTTTTGGCACAAAATTATATTCACAGCAGTTAATGAAAGTACTTCCCTGCCACAATGAATGAAAATACCTCTAGTTTACTATTTTTCCCTATTTTCAACTTTAGATTTAAACACTTCTGCCCAATAGATAAATGTGGGTAATGCTTCCTGGATTACCCTGAGATTAAGCATTTTTATTATTTCATTGGTAATACATATTCTTTTATAAATTGCCTTTCATAAGGCTTGCTATGTTTATTTCTATTGACTGGGTCTGTCTATTTTTCTAGTCTTTGTATTCTGATTTACATAAATATTTATTTTGTATTCTAATCTTTTACTGGTTTTTATGATTTGCAGCTACTTTCTCAGAGATCATGGCATATTTTTTCACTACTAAGAAAACAATATAAAACTTAACTTCAAAATATAAAATTTCTACAGAATGGCTTATTTTATAATTCTGTTTCAAGGCTTACCCCAGCTTTAACAATAGATGCACAAAGTCAGGATTTTATACTTTCCCTCAAAATACATAGCATTATGATAATTAGAAATTTCAAATCTATTGCAGTGATTTTTTAATGTTTGAAATTAACCTGTATATCATCAACAACTCCACATCCATTTCAGTTTTACTTTTCCTCCTTTCTTAGTCACTGAGGTCAATATTTAGTTCTACTTTGCTGAAATGTTGTAAAATATATAACCAAAATATCAGTCAAAATGTAGCACAACAAAACAAGAAATAAACAGTGATTATCCAACCTGGGAGTGAGAAGAAACAGAGAAAAAATATATGCAGTTACAAAAATAAGATGCAAAGAATATGGTTCCTAGAGAGTAGTAGCCTATTATATCGTGTAACATTCAAAGTTCTCTTTATGCCAGCAGGGACTGGACACAGAGTTAGCCAAGAGTTTTTCTGGACCTAATTAATTAGACTGAAGAAAGATTAGCAACAACAGCAGTAACAACAAATACCTTTTCTTTTATTGAGGAAGTAATCTTTTATGAGGAATGGGAGAGGGTGCTTTGTAATCTAAGAGGAAGTAAAAGTCTGAAAACTACTACAGGAAATTAGTGGCTCAAAATGGAAATTCTCATCTGAAAAGGGGGGCTTGCTGCACCCCATCAATCATATACACTAATTACTTGATTGGATGCAATTTATTTTCTATAGAAACAAAAGGAATTGGGAGCAAACCTATCATAAATGACTGTATATGAGATCTGTCTGAAACTACAAAGTCTAGGTAATGAGAACTACAAAAGAAAGTAATGGAAAGACTACAGAAGAAAAGAAAGGTAGTTGGAAATTTTCAAGTAAAACTACAAGCAAAAGCTAAAATAATCCCAGAAAGTCATAAATCAATGGTAACATAGAAAGAAAAGACACTATTGAATGCACAAGGAAAGAAGAGGATAACATTTTCAAAGTTAGAAGGTATGGGAATAGAATAGATTGAAAAGAATATTATGGATATTAAAGGTAGAAAAAGAAAGCTAATAAATGTATAAATAGAGGCTCCATAAAAACAAACACCAATAATGGAACATAAACAAGCACATGAAAACTCAAAACCACTGCCATTGAGTCAATTCTGACTCCGAGAGTTCCTCAGGACAGAGTAGAATTGTCCTTGTGGACTATCAAGTCTTTAACTGTTGACAGGTATAGAAAGGTCCATTGTTTTCCTGGGGAGTGCCTGCTGGTTTCAAACTGTCAGTCTTGTCCTTAGCAGCTTTAAGCACAACCCACTATGCCACAGGGTTCCTATAGTGGGACATAGCAACTCTTTAGAAAACATTTCAGGTACAAATGAAGATATTATTTTATAGATTAAAATATCATGGCATCCCAGGAAAGACTGGCGTAGTCTAGTAGAGATAGTGAACTTTTTTAGAACTCTATGACTTCTTTGGACAAGGCACATTATTGAGGAATAAAAAAAATTATCAGGTTATCTTCAAACTCTTCTATAGTAACCTTTGGTGGAATAAAAGAATGGGTAAAAGTATACAGGAACTATTTTTGCCCTTCATCTTTCTTGATAACTTTTCATAATGGACATTATTCAAACAAAAGATAAACAGGCAAAATCATTAATTTGTATAATTAAAATCTGCATTATGGTAATCCTATGTTTAATACAAATGTGGATGACCTGGTTAAAACAAATGTGGATCGTATAAGGTTGATGTGTATTGATCTATGTTTACATATATAATACTACATTTGAATTTTAGCATTAACTATAGTTTCCTGTCTCTCAAGCTGCATAAAAGGCATGACTAAAAAACAAGTCTCCAGGAATTAACATAATAGCAAATAAAACATTTCAACCACCTGATACAATATTGAAGGCACTCACTTGCCTATGCCAAGACCTGGAAGATAGCTACCTGGTCAGCTGACTGAAAGAGATCCATATTTGTGGTCAATAGAATGCAGAAATGATCAAACAATACTTTATATCACATGGTAGTACAATTTTGTTGAATACCAATAAACTGCAATTGCAGCATACACCAACAGACAGGTGACAGAAATTCAAGCTGAATTCAGAAGAGGGTGTGGATTGAAGGAAAACACTGTGGACGTCCGATGGATTTTGGCTCAAAGCAAATAATACCAGAAAGATGTTAGCTTGGGCTCTGTTGACTTAAGCAAAGACATTTGACTGTGTAGATCAAACTAAATTATGGATATTTGCATTGCTAAGAATAGGAATTCCAGAACACTTATATGTGCTCATGCCGAAGCTGCATACGGACTGAGAAGCACTCATTCAAATAGTACAAGAGAATATTAACTTTAAAATCAAGAAAGATGTGTGTGAGAGTTTAAACCAATCTGTATGCTTAGGAGATAATACAAGAAGCTGTACTATATAAAGAAGAGGGACACTTACTAACAACATGAAATCTGTGGATGACACAACTTTGAATGCTGAAAGCTAGGAGAACTTGTAGTACATCTATATAGATTGTGCTCAAAGTAAAGAAAACAAAAATCATCACAGCAGGGCCTCTAGATAGCATCATGTTAAACAAAGAAATGATTTCTTCTTGCTTGGATGCACAATCAATGCTCATGAAAGCACCAGTCAAGAAATCAAAAGATGAGTTACATGTGACAAATCTGCTGCATGAGACCTCTTTAAAGTGTTATTAGGGCCAAAAAGAAAAGTTACAAAATTCAGGCCAGTTTGAGGAAGAAGAAAGAGAGGGAGTTCTCCATAACATCTATTTACAGGGATGAAGGAAATTATATTCCTAAGGAGACTTCATCAGGGTGTGGGTGCAGTTATGGAGGATTTTAACTGAGCCAATTTGACCCCTAGACCTAAATATCACAAATTTCCTAAGGTTACATCATCCTTATATTTTTCCAGAATTTTATTTTTTGTTTTGTTTTTGCCTATCAATAGGTGAGGTGACATCCTCTTACAGGGGGTTTGCAGGGAGAAGATGAGCCAGTTAAAGTACAGTGCAGTAACCATGAAATATCCAACTTTCCGCTAGTTCTCAAATGATTCCTCCTACCCACTATCATGTTCCCAGTTCTACCAGACAAGTCTGGCTATAACAGGGAATGTACACTGGAGTCGGAAACATGGGAAAATTCAGGATAGATGTTTCTTCAAGACTAGTGATGCTGGTGATACTGGGAGGGTGAAGGGCTAGTGGAGTAGAAAGGGGGAACCAATTTTGGGGATCTACATATAACCTCCTCACTGGGGTATGGACAATGGGGAAGTGAATGAAGGGACACATTGGACAATGTTCAATATGAAAAAGTGATAACAATTTGTAAATTATTAAGGGTTCATGGTAGAGGGGGAGGGGGAATATTGGGAGCTGGTACTTGGGGCCTAAGTGGACGCAGGATGTTTTGACAGTGATGATGGCAACAAGTGTGCAAATATGGCCTACATACAATTCATGCATGTATGGATTTTGAGGGGAGGTGTATGAGTCCCCAATAAAAAGATTCATTTAAAAAAAGGAGGGGAAAGGAGGAGCTTATACCAAGGGCTCAAGTGGAATATGTTTGGAAATGAATGTGACAACATGTGTGCAAATGTGCTTGATACAGATGAAGTACTCAATGTTATAAGAGCTATGAGTGCCCAATAAAATTATTATAAAAATATATATATTATAATCTTGCAAACCCTTTCAGACAATTTTAACCTGACATAGAGTCGCTTGTAGTCACTGTAAGAGTCATGTAGTGTCTTATAAGACTTTTAGAGTCTTATAAAGTCCCTACAAGTCAGAATCAAGTAATTATCAATGGATACACATGTGAAATGACCAAGAATGATAATTAACTTGACAGCAACTACCAACAATAGGAGAACCTGAAAGATAGGAATATTCAGAATATTATTTATGCTAAATACTCAGTATAGACTTTCTTGGATAAGGTAGTTACCATATATACTGAACTATAAGCCACCCGAATATCAGCCAAAGCACCTAATTTTACCATGAAGACTGCATTAAAATGTGTTGAAAAACTCAACTTACACGTGAGTATATTTGGTATATAATGTGAATCAAAATTTTAATGGAGCAGATCTGCTCTACACACTTGGTACTAACATGGATTGGCATGAACAAAAATGCAACAAAAAAACCCCAAAAAGATATGATAGCACATCTCTTGATCATCATTTCTTATCCCAGTGGATTAGAAAATCCCTTCTATGAATCAAAGGACTAGCTGGGACAGGTAGACTTCCTACTTGTCCTTTGTTCATTGAGGAATTTGTTCTTGTCCCCATTTTCACTGAATATGTAATGCTCTGGGTTGTTCATATACATGTATCATTTTAATGACTTCTTTCTTCTCAAAGGCCCAAGGCCTGTTGCCTTTGCTTGGGGAAGTATAGAGAGGTTTATATCAAGGGGGATTGTTCACATAGTTGTAGAGACAGGCAAGTTTGAAGTTCATGGGTTAGGTATAAGGTTGGAAGCTTTTCCTGATTCAAGTAGCCGTAGGAACAGATGAACTTACATCATCAGATGAGATACAGTCTTGCTGCAGAGAAGACTTTAAGGGACTGGTTTTCCCTAACGTATATGTTACATGAGATGAAGCCTTTGCATCTCATTTTTAAGGAGTATTTTGGCTGTATTTCTTCTAAGACAGATTTGTTTGATTTTCTGGCAGTCCATGATGCTTTCAGTATTTTTGACCAACAACATCATTCAGATGGATCAATTCTTTCCTGTGTTCTGTATCCATTGTTCAGTTTTCACATGCATGACGCAATTAAAAACATCATGACATGGGGTAGGTGCACCTTACTATTCAAAGTGACATCTTTAATACTCAACATTTTAAAGAAGTCTTGTGCCACAGATTCTCCTAATTCAATAAAACATTTGACCCCTACTTCCCTGAACATTGACTGTGAATTCAAACAAAATGAAAAGATTGACAATTTAATCTTTTCTTTCTCAAGATGTCACCTATTGATCCCATTGCTGTATGTTTATCAGTATTTCTAAATTTTTCATAGGGGGAATTGTTAGACTTGTAGTTCTCTACAGGTGGAGCCCCCCTGGTACAGGGATAAAGCATTAGATTGCTAACTGCAAGATTGATAGTTCACGTCCACCAGGTGCTCTACGGGAGAAGCATAAGGCTATCTGACAGCTCCCTCCAAGACGGACAATCTTGGAAACTTCAGGAAAAGATTTCTTGGTTCTATAGGAGCTCTGTGGATTGGAATCAACTAGGTGAAATCAAATAGTGGGTATGTGCTGTGCCACAGAGTAAGAAATGATTTTCACCAAGAAATCTTTGATGCAAGATAATGCTGAGAGCCTTGAGTCTTGCACTATAACAATCTTTCTGTACTTGTTTTTTGAGATGCCATCTTATCCAATGCATCTGCTAGATCTATTTCATGAACTCCAAATTTTATTTCAACCCCAAATTCCCATATTATGTTTATGGCACACATGACTTTAATCTTTTTAAAACATGTGTTTGTCTTTCAATTACATGATGATCCTGTCTATAAAATTGATATAAATGAACAACTATCTAACATCATATAGATTTTTACCTATTCAAATATTCTGGTCCTTTCCCAAGGGTGCTGTTAAGCTGCCTTAAACTGTAAGTTCAAATTGCTACCTTTTTTTCTCTTAGAAGGTATTATTAAAAGCCATTTTGTTTTATGTCAAATTATAACACTTTTAATGAGACAATCTTAATTTGAGTTAACCTAATATTATTAAAATACTAAGCTAGAAAGATTTATGAAAGGGGAGTATAAAGGCTACAGCTTGTGTTTTATGGCACATAATTTGTAGCTTTTGATAGTATTGAAATATTGTGTTTTTTCAAATTAAGAAAGCTTTCTAATTGTATAATCATGCAGTATATCAAAGCTATTTGAACTCAATAAAGAAAGAATATAATAACAATGGCTAACTTATATTGCATGAACCATGTGGAGGAATTGTTGCAAGCACATTACATTTATTAACTCACTGTGCATAGTAACTGCCCAATAAAGCAGGGGTTAATCACCATCTCAGGTCACAGTTGTGAATACTAGCATACAATGAAGCAAGGTAGCCTGGTCAAGGCACATTACTGGATAGAATCAAGTTAAAAGAGTTCAGAGCTGAGAAATCTGCATTTGCCATGTAGTCCCTTAATCACAGCATTATATTATTTGAGTTCCATTATTGCAAAACACATTTTTCATTATTTCTAAGGACTGGAATATACAATGTGTAGTGCTAAATCACTGTAACCAATTTTAGTACTCAGCTAAACTGTTTTTATGGAAAAGGTTGATATTTCCTCCAGTATTTAGAATTTACATGTAGCATAAGCTTCCTTTAACCTTTTTCGGCATCTTTTCTTAGGCTAGATTTTCTAAAGATGCAAAACCAGTAATGCTTCTGTGTGTATGTGTCTGTATAAATTTACATCAAGAATATGGCTCACAAAGTTTTAGAAATAGGAAAGTCCAGGTGTAAACAGGTTCCAAGTCTATGAACCAGATATTAAACTGGAAGGTGCTTCTGATACAAAGGATACTGAATCCAAAATTGACAAAGAACACAGATTGGTGACTGCAAAGTCATGTGAATCCAAGTCAGCATATGAGCAGAGAAGCAAATCCATTTAATACTGACGGGAAGGATAGGAAGACACTGATGGCTTCTGGGATTGATTGAAGGTCAATGAATCAGAGGCCAATGATGCAGATACAGGATTCAGATCCAGAGAAATGCAAGCAAACTTCTCTATAGGGTCTACTTAAATAGGAAATTGACTTCAACTCCAAGAAGAGATCCTTTCAATTGCATTCGGGTTGTGGCCTAATTAAGGGGGGTGTGTTCCACCTTCGCCTTCTGTGGAAGTCACATAATCTGGTGTCAATTTGAGGATTAAGAGTGTAGAGGTGGAGTCTAGCTTGTCAGTCTGGAGATAGCTGATGAGACCTCTGTGTGGGCATGACCTTCTCCTCTGACAATCCTGGGAAATCTGATACTTCCTTCATGGAAGTAGGAGACACTCTCTCACTTCCTTGGCGACTCTCTACTGACAAGGCTTACTTCCTATGAGACATCCCTGAGGAGAAGCCACATGGATGCAACCAGACAGACCCCTGAAGTTGTAGAAGCCACAAAGAGACCCTTGCCAGCACTGAGATGCTCACAACAATATTGGATCCAAAGACTTTCTACCCACTGGCTTGTGATCATCCTGCATTTGACTTCTTTTGCATGCGTTTCATACATCTGAAGAGGACTGTACAGATTGGTATCAGACATATGGGCTAATCCTTGAACTAGGCTGGATCGGGATGTTTTCTTAATGTGCAATTATCCTTTATATAAAACTCTCCCTTATATACATATGTGTGTTTATGAATATTTCTCTAGTCTGCCCAGACTAACACACCTCCTTTCAAATGATTGATTTCATGCAGCAGATCCCATTAAGGAATTTGTTATATGATGTTACTCGGCGCTAATGGCCAAATCACTGAGAATCCTAGCCCAAGTTGACACCCTGATATATATCCATTATAGAAAAAGGATATAGAAGCAGAGATTTTGATATCACCGCTGATGTCAGAAGAATCTTATATGAAAGCAGAGAGTACAAGGAAATGATTTCTTATGCTTTATTAACTGAAAAAGCATCAAGTTATCGATCGTGAAACCTATGTATACATTGAAAGGAATGGAAATTTCAAACACAAACTTTGTATTTATGTGAAACTAGTACCTATTCCTAGAACAAGACACAGTCATTGGACTAGAACAAGGGAATACTGCAAGGTTTAAAATAAGAAAGAGGTGCACCAAGGGTGCATTTTTTCATACTACTTAACCTCTATGCTTAGTGAATACTCCCTTAAATGGATTATATGAAAAAGAATGAGACATCAGAATTAAAGGAAGACATATTAGCAACCTGTGATATGCATATGACATAACTTTGCTTGCTTAAGGTCAAGAAGACTTGAAACACTTCATGAAGATTAAAAAAAAAAACAGCAGCCTTCATTATCAATCACAACTCAGTAACGGAAACAAAAATCTTTACAATAGGCTAACTGTCACCCTCATGGTAGATGGAGAGAAGACTTCTTTTAAAACATTAAAAAAAACCCAAAGAATTTATCTAAGGCCTAAGGTGAGCCTGGCCAACCTATTTTCAATCACCTTGAAGACATACAAAACCTAGACAATGAATTACAGAGCCTGAAGAAGAAATGGTGTATTTGAATATGATGTTGACAAAAATGCACAGTGTTAAGGACTGTCAGAAGAATGAAGAAATCAAACTTGGAAAAATATGTGACAAGAATGCTCCTTAAAAACCACAATGGGAATATTTCATTCCATGTACTTGGGACATGCTATCGGGAGAGATCGGTCCCTGAAAAAGGATATCATGTTAAGGAAAAGGACTACCAAAGAGATGAATTGACACAGTGGGCTCAAATGTTAACAGTGGGCAATGTTTTATTTTTATACATAGTTTGGATCAGAAAGAGTAGGAGCCAGCAGGAGTACGACTATTAATATTAATATAAAATCATTTTTTAGAGGTTTTAAGTTCCCCAAGTGCCTAGAGTGAACAAGTAGTGGGACTATAGGTCCCAATGCACACAGTGACTCCTTGGTCCCATTGACATGGCTTCATTCATCTGCCCAGCAGCCCTCTCTCTAACCCTCTGACCCAGCCCAGCTTTGTCAGTCGTTCCAGTGCTCTTACTGAGGAGCCAATGTTTCCACCACCAATAGCACTCCTAGCACCTGCAAATCTTCTCCCTGCGGCTATTTCTCTGCACCATCCTTCCTGCCTCATGACTCTGGGTCAATGTGGCAGTTAAATTTTATATCAACTTGCTTCGATAAGGGGTGGAGTCCAGCCTGTCAATCAGGTCACAGCTTGATGATGCCTCTTGTGAGCTGTGACGTTTTAATAAGAGGGCACTGGGAACTCCTTCTTTTTCTTTCTAGTCCTTAGCCTCTGCTTCCTGGAACTCTGTGACTGGTGCAGGGCAGTCTCATAAGAGCTGTCTGACTCTGAGAGCTTAATCCTAAACAGAAGCGTCAATAAACACCAAACAAGCATACATATTTTTTAATTAAATGGTTCTATTTTCAGGCTAGCATGGATTGATTTATTGATTGAATATAATAATAATCCTAATTATTTTCTTTATCTCTTCTAATGTCAACCCAGGTTCTCAGGAACACAATGGTTTAAGTGCTCAGTTGTTAACCAAAAGTTCGGTGGTCTTTACCCAACAGCCACCCCATAAGGAAATGATGTTGTAGTCTGTTTCTATAAAGATTTACAGTGAGAGATGAAGATAACAACAATGTAAAATCTATCAGGGGATTTTGAGAGTGAGAGTGAGTGTGGGGAGGGTTAATAAGAGCTGATACCAAGGGCTCAATAGAAAGTAAATATCTAAAAAAAATGAAAGCAATATATGTACAAACATGCCTGTTTCAATTGATGTATAGATTGTGATAAGAGTTGTATAAACCCCCAATAAAATGATTGGAAAAAAGGATTGAAACCTTGTAAACCTCTGTCCTATATGGCCACTTAGAATTGCAAATGACTTCTTGGAACACTCTCATTCATTCACTCCCTTCAAGTTGCTGCTCAATCAAGGGCAGTAATGTCAGTCTGTTGAATACATTATTCTTTTGAGACACTGCTTTTTTAATGAAAATCTATGAATGCTGTAGACCAATGTCTGTAATAGCACTAGTCATAATAGCCCAAAGGAGGAAACAGTTGAAATGTCCATCAACAGTTGAGTGAATAAATAAAATATGATACATGAACACAGTGGGCTATTATTTAGCCATAAAAACAAATTAAGTCCTGTAGTATGGTACAACATGTATCCAAGAATGCTGAGTGAGATAGGTTACTCACTAATGGGCAAAGATTATGTGATTCTATTGATATGAATTATCAAGAGTGGTAAACACATAGAGGTCAAAATTCACTAGTGGCTATCAGGATAGACAACAGGGAGGGATGATACCAATCATCGCTTAGATGACACCAAGCTTTGATTCAAGATAATAGAAAATTTGGACATGGATAATGGTCAAGGATGAATATCATGATAAACGTAATTATGTCACTGAACTGTCATGTGAAGTATGCTCACATGGAAAATGAATTGTAAAATGTATATTACCATAAGAAAGCAAATTAGAAAAAACTGTGGATGTTATATTTTCTTATTTTTTTATTACCTGGATATCGATCTCAAGCAAATTTTAATTTAAACATCAAACATTTTGTGATATGGAGTATATAGAAGTTATCACATATTTATCATTTTAAAGACTGGCTATCAATATTAGGAGGTTTGAAGGAAATGCTACACAACACTCCTCTCCCTCCTTTTGTGTCAGGGACACCCTCCAATAAAAAGGTTGCCTGTAGTTCCTGTTACTTCTTTGGTGTGTATTTCTTTTTTATAAGCATCATTTAAGAAATAAGATCCAGAAATTGTATCATCTTTTGTGAATCTAATACCGGACAATCAAATTTCTGATCTTCTTCTATAAACTTAAGACAACTGGATGCTTCTTTTTGAAACATCCAAACGAATCAGTTGAAGTCAAACAAGGAAAACTGAAGATATTTTCTGAAGCCAAACCAAACATTTCTTGGACACGTTTGTAGATGAGTTGTGCTGCTCCACTTTCATTTGAACCGAATGGTCATCCATGTGTGAGAAAATAAATTTGAAGGCTAACTGAATGCTCTGGTCCATCTTTCCAGGTATCTCCTGCATCATCTGGAGTTTTAAATTTATTCCATCACACATGGGTGATTGGACTCCAAATAAAGTTGGCAAGAAGTGATTCTTTTAAGTTTGTGTTAATCTCAACTCACCGAGAAGGCAGCTACTTCTCTGCAGTATCACTGCAGTTGCAAACTCTTGGTTTCAGCAATTTCTTTTTCAGCCATATTTTTTTTGTCTAATACTTCCTTCTCAACAGATTACAGTAACTGTCCTTTAAGAAGCAGACTATGTAAATGGATCACCACAAATCAGACTACACAAGGGGGAAAAGTGACTCAACCATGTCCTCAAACAAAATAAATTTGAAAATGTACTATTTAAAGAACAGGTCTTTTTTCCATGTTTACCCTTTAGCACACACTTTTGTAGTTATCATAATATAAAAATAAGAACAATATGGGACAATGCCATTGCATTTACTTATACCAATCAGTAAGTTATGTTTAGAAAACTAGCTATAGAATTCATAAATCCTGATTGCTTTTAAAATATGTACATTACATTTATTTAAACATTGTATTTTTGTGAGCTATATCACATCAATATTCATTGTATAGAAGAAAAGGTAGCAAGCAGACCCCATATTTCTCTTTACTTTTCTTTTTTGGGGGGCATCACTGCCCTCTAGTGGTGGGAGTAGGAGGCCCAACCTTTGCTCCTATGGGGCCGCTGCTGGAATTGAACCTCCATCCCAGTGGGCCGCAGTCCCGCACACAACCACTACACCACCAGGGCTCAGCCCTTCTCTTTCCCTTTCAAACTTAATTTTAGACCTCAAAATACTATATTATTCTAGTACTGTAATTATTTTAGGTGTTGAGAATAAGCTTAATAGCTTTAGAATTGTCAACATGGAAAAGTTGGCCTTTCTAATCATTCAATTAGAAATTTGGCATGTCTAGCATTTTCTTCTAAAGCAAAACTATAAAAATTATATATTGTCAAGTAGAAGTTTTTTTTAAAAAATTCAGCAAAAACTGTTCCCAAGAAGATGACACCAAGAGATTTCTAAAATCCTGTTGAAAATGTTGAATTAAATATAACAGAAATATTAAAATAATGAATTTTTGAACCTCTCTTGAATGAATACTTTTCAGCTATTCAATATTAAAATAAAAATAAATAAAAAGCAAACTCACTTCCATCGAGTTGATGCTGACTCATAAAGACCCTGTCCTACTGAGCCTTTACTCGTACTGTAGAACCGTCCTTGTTTGTTTCAGAGACTATGACCTTTGACGGAAGTGGGAAGCCCCATCTTCCTCCCAGGGAGCCACCGGTGGTGTGGAATTGCTAGTGTTGCAGCATTCAGCACAACCAGGGCTCAAAGCAGACACATAGGTACATTAATAGGCTATTGAATACCCCAAATAAAGAAGCCAACTTTCTGGTGAAAACTTGTTCAATACAAGCTGATTGATATAATAGATGACCTAATTAGCTTTAGACTACATTGATTTAAAAATTAATATTGCTACTCTTCCTGAATTGCAT
The DNA here is from genome assembly GCA_004026705.1 of Nesogale talazaci. Classification (NCBI taxonomy): domain Eukaryota; kingdom Metazoa; phylum Chordata; class Mammalia; order Afrosoricida; family Tenrecidae; genus Nesogale; species Nesogale talazaci. The sequence continues at coordinate 125,318 of PVJH01003199.1, forward strand.
GGGATTATAATTATTCTTCATTCTGAAAATAAAAGCCTAATGTGTTAAAATTATAGCTCTGTTCTGACCAACTCATGTTAACCCATTTAACATTTGTACGGGGGTGGCAAAATGTACATTGTTTCCCTGTAAATTGTGGATGAATATGCACAAAATATTTAGGCAGTAACATTTTCCCCTTAAAATAGTTTTATTTCCCAGAATTGTGTGCAATCATCATTTATGACGTATTTCTCTTTGTAACATCAATAAAAGTTTAACATTCCATCAATACATCTTTTCTACCAAGATAATCTGTGCTATAAATCAGTGATTTCAATTTTTCTTAAACAGCTTTAAAGAACTATAAAAGACAATGTGAAAATAATGTATTTATTTAGAATGATTAACATAATAACTTAATAATTAATAATAATTATCAAAATTAAAGATTGAAAATGGCTCAAGATCTTAAATTTCATCATCAAACCTAGATAATTACTCTTTTTCTATTCTAAAATAAAAATATAACATGTCTGTAGTACTATAATATTGGTGATGGAATAAGATAGTAGAGGGTTAAAGGCCATTATGTGATAAACATGAATGTTTATCAATTTGAAATTAATTATATACTTTTTGAAATTTCTGAAAGCAATCTCTATCTTTTAGAAACAATTGAAATATAATAACAAGAACACTGCCCACTTGAACTTTTTGAGAATAAGTTGTTGGCATGTGGTCTTATCTTTCCAAATATGTTTCCAAAAATCTTCCCCAAAGATGTTAGTGTGTGTATATTTTCTACAAAAATATCCTACAATTATGGTAAAGATGTAAGTTCTTCCCATGGCACTGTACAAGTTGAATGCAATCCAGAGATAATTACCCACATGTTTCTTCAAAGAAATGAAAAAAAATTCCATCTTCATATGGAGAGGTAAGAAGCCTCAGATTAGTAGAGAACTCCTCAAGAAGGATAATGTAGGAGAACTCGCTATACCTGACTTTAGCACATATCACACAGCCACTGTGATCAAAACTGCATGGCATTGGTATAATGACAGATATTCAGACCAATGGAAAAGAATTGAGAACCCAGAAATAGAATCATCAGCATACAGACAACTGATCTCTGATAAGGGTCCAAAAATATCAAATGGGAAGCAGATGTCCTCTTTAATAAGTGGTGCTGGAAAAAAAATGCATATCTACCTACAGAAAAATAAAGCAAGACCCTTATCTCACTCCAGGCACAAGAATAAACTCAAGATGGGTCACAAACCTCAAAGTAAACCCCCAAACTATTAGGGTCATCAATGAGGGAATTGGGAAAAACCTGGGAACTTTGGCACAGGGAATACATAGCCTTTCAAAAATGGTGAAGGACACAAACGCAGAGGAGGCACAAATTGACAAGTGAGGTATACGGAAGACAAACTCCTGAGTAAATCAAAAGAATTCACCAAGAGAGTAATTACACAGGCCACAGACTGGGAAAACAGCTTTAGCAATAACATATCAGACAAAGGTCTTATGACTAAAATCTACAATATTCTGCTAGCTTCCCAAAAGGAAAAAAAAAACTAATTTGTTGGACCATAAGACACACTCCCCCCACACCCCAAGTGGGGGGAAAATGAGGGTGTTTCTTATGATCCAAAGGGGTTGTAACCCAGAAAATTTGTTTATGATCCCCTGCGCCCACTTAATGTCCGCTGCTGTTTGCATGCTGTGGATTGCTGTGTGTTTGGGAGAAGTCCTGCCTCTTGGAGGCTCAATGTCAGTCAGGTCACATGGTCAGCACAGTGTATGCATCCCCTCATTTGTTAATGAAAGTGATGATGGTTCTGAGCACCGTTGAATTTATTCTGTTAAATATTACCATACTTTGCTTATTTTAATAAATATTTTAGTATATTAGTACTATTTGGTTCAGAAATTTTTCTCTTGTTTTCTTTCTCTAAAAACTGGGTATGTTCAGGTATGTCTTATGGCCTGAAAAATATGGTAATTGCCCACTGTGAAGGTGGGCAAAGGACCTGAACAGAAGTTTCAGAGGGGCAGAAATCTGAATGGCCAATAACCATCAACAAATGTTCCCAATCATTCGCCATAGAGAAATTCAAAGTAGAACAACAATGAGATACCACCTAACACCCTTTAAAATGGGCCAGTTCAAAAAATCAGAAAGCAACGTGTGTTGGAGGGGTCATGGCGAGACAGGAATTCTCCTGCACTGCTGATAGACCTGCAGGTTTATACAGCCACTGTAAAAATCCATTCGGCTATATCTAAAACAGATGGAAATTGAGCTATCATACAACCTAGCATATACACAGATAGGCAAGAAACAAATATGGCCAGACATCAGTGCTCCAATGTACATCATGGCATATTTCACAATTGCAAGGAATTGGAAACAATACAAATTTCCATCATCAGAAAAATGGATCAAAACACTGGTACAATGGAGCACTGTGCATCACTAAAAAGCTGTGAAGAATGCATGAAGCGCACTGCTACTTGGGAAGACTAGAGAAAATTATGCTAAGCAAAGTAAGCCAAGTACAACATGAGTCTGGTGAGGTAAACTTTAAAAAAATGCAAAAGGGGCACAGGGAAAAATCTACTGTATGCAAACATTCCTGGGGTACAGGTAATATGGCAGGGGCCTGACCAAATCCAGGGATACATATGGTAACCAAGTAAAAGGAGTTGGGGATTCATGGGAAGCGGGGAAACAGGGACTAGGTTTAAACCTCATGTTCCAAGATATGAAGGGAACATACCAGCATGAAACAGGGAAGCAGTAGAGAGGTCTGAGAGGCCAGCCCCAATCCCAACTACATGGACAGCTGTTCCTTCCCCCAGAAGAATTTACTTCATAGAACAGCTCTGTATGGTCAGGAGGTGTTGATGGGATCAGGTATCAGGCATCAGAGAACAATAAATGATATCATTGTGAATGAGGGCGAGTGTGGAGTGGGGACCCAAAGCTCAGTGGTGAGGAGGAGACAAGCCAATCAGGGTACAGTGTAGCAAATGATAAAACATACAACTTTTCTCTAGTTCTTCAATGCTTCCCTCACTTCCCCCTGACTATCATGATCCCAATCTTACCTTACAAATCCAGCTAGACCAGAGGATATACACTGGTACAGATAAGAATTAGAAACACAGGGAATCCAGGACAGATGATCCCTTCAGGACCAGTGGTGAGAGTGACCATACCAGGAAGGTGAAGGAAAGATGGGGAAGTGATTACAAGGATGTGCATATAACCTCCTCCCTGAGGATGAACAACAGGAAAGTGGGTGAAGGGAGACATCGGGCAGTGTAAGACATTACAATATAATAATAATTTATAAATTATCAAGGGTTCATGGGGAGGGTAGCAGGGAGGTTGGCAGCAGGGGGGTGGGGGCAGGGGGAGTTGAGGAGCTGATACTAAGAGGTCAAAGAGAAAGCAAATGATTTGAGAATGATGATGGCAACAAATATACAAATGTGTTTGACACAGTGGAGGGATGCATGGATTGTTATGAGATGTATGAGCCTTCAATAAAATGTTTTAAAAATCATATCCTACAAAATACAGTATCACCACTAACATCAGAGAAATATTATTGATATGTGAGGTCGCCTTCTCTGCCAAAATGTGGTTGGGACCCATTTAGCAGCACCTGGGGGGAAAGACCTGGTGATTTGCTTCCAGAAAGTCAAAGTTTGAAAACGTTGGGGAACAGGTCTATATGCACACATCAGTTTCACCACAAATGGAATAAATCTGATGGCAACGGAAGTTGCCTAATTGTCAAATTAGTGACAAATGCTATGATTGAGATTCCCTATTTTGTGCCTGGATTAGTTCTTCAGCCTCTCTTTGGCTTTCATAGACTTGACACTGTGAATGCATATAGTCGATTACTTTGTAGAATAGCTTGCAATTGGAGTTTGACTTTGGCTCTCCGTGAGATTCAGGTTATGCAGGGACATTATACAATCAATGCTGTGTTCTCATTGCATGCTACCAAAGAATACACTCTTAATGTATATCCCATTATTGATACTGTCCACTCTGGAAGTTTGATTACACATTGTCTACCAGGCTTTAATTCTATAAAATGACCTTATCCTTATATACAACTATCTTTGTGAAGCTCTGTTAGAATGGTCCTTGAGGCCATTCTGACTCATGAAGACCTTAAATACCACAGAACAAAGCACTGCCTGATCCTGCACCATCCTCACATACCTTGTTTGGTCTGAGTTCATTGTTGCAGCCTCTGTGTTGACCCCTTTCCTTGAAAGTCTTCCTCTTTCTCACTGTCCCTCCATCAAACATGATGTCCTTTTCCAGGAATTAACCTCTCCTGATAGAATGTTCAAATTCCTTGAGACAAAGAAATCAGGGAGCAGAATCTTCTGCTATATGGTTGCAAAGTAATGTGTTTAACAAAGCAGTAATCCATGTGGAAAAAAGAAAAACTTAAAAACCCAAATATTTTCCAAAACATTGAATACCTATTTTTTAAACATTAGAATCAGTGCTAATTGAAGTTTGACTTAATCTTATTTTTGATATGTTTAATCTAGAACAAATGTCTGACCTCATACATTTTAGCGAGTGTCCTACTAAAAAATCTGAGAAGTAAAATAAGCATTTCAAAGTAGCTGATACAGCATAATACACTTCGCTTTACACGGTCTGACAGGTTACATGACCCTTGTAGGCTTTCTATAACCCATGAACCTGAGTTTGTCCATTGAATTTAATATTAAGATAGATTAAGTAGTGGGATTTTTTTAAAAAAGAGTTAAAGTATTGAAAGGTAAGCCACAAAAACAAAATCAAACAAGTGATAATAAAAACAACCCTTATATCACACACGCAAGTTTTAACAAGTAGTAAGGTCAGAATCAATCAGAAATGTCATAGCTAGTCATTAGTTGCTTTACAATTTTGCTGTTATATTTGTGAATTCAGGAATGCACTTTCATTAATTTGGTCACAGCCATTGTAGTTCACGTTTCTGAAGTTTAAAATATAATGAACACCCAGGTCAACTTCATTTCAGAAAACCTAGCAGTTACCATAGCAACTTTTGCTATTTGATAAATGTGGCTAGTCTTAAAAAAGCCTTCATGACTTCCTTCTGGAGACCCCTGTGTTTTCACATTCATCTTCTCCATGTCTAAAGACATGTTTAGAAAAATATTGTCAGTTACATGACAATAAAAATATAAAAAGGAGTAGGCTAGTACTTTAACATGCTGCTGAATGCTTCTATATATTGTAAAATGCCATTTCTTTATTTCTTTCATTAATTACAATTTCTAGGATCCATTTATTTCCAGTGTATATTTTATTCTGTCCTTATGATAGAAGACTATCCGCATTATATAATTGTATATTCTGGTTGCTTTAGCAACAAAGTGTCTGCTTTAAATTTAGAAGCTCATTTATTTTCTGTCACTTTATTCTTTACTGTTAAGGTGACAAGCTGTGTTCTGTTAAATAAAAAAAAATAAAAGAGACATTATGATGGGTGAATTGTCAAGATTTGCTCTTTGTTTTACTTTCAGCAGAGAATGTACTGACCAAAATTAAAAGATTTTTATATACAGCTAGTGCTATGGATTGAATTGGCTATCCCCCCAGAAGTGTTGGAAATTCTAACTTTTTGCCTGTGGTTTTAACCTCACTTGGGAATGGTTCAATGTTGACTTTGTCATGAGACAATGCCAGGATAGACCTTTTCTTTTTGCAGACATAAAAGCAAAAAGAAGCAAGCAAAAGAACCAGAGCTGGACGAGAAATGCCAAGTCACGTGAGGTGACTCCGGAGCACAAACTCCAAGGTGACTAAGAGAGGATGCGTTTCCCCAGAACTGTTGTCAGTAGGTGGCCTGCGGCTCTTCTGACTCACAGGAACCCTACAGACCACAGAACTCAACCGTGCCCAGTCCTGTTGTAGCCTCATAGCTGTTCTCATGCTTGCAGCCCTAGTGTCAATCTCGATTATGAGCCCCTTCCTCTTTCCACTGCCCGGCTACATAACCAAGCGGAAGCTCCTCATCCCAAGACTGGTCTCCTCTGATGACACGTCCAAAGTACTTGAGATGAAGTCTCTCCCTCCTTGCCTCGAAGGAGCATTCTGACAGCACGCCTTCCAAGACACGTCTGGTGGTTCCTTTGGCAGTCCCTGGCACTTTCCGTCTTCTTCACCAGCGTCCTAATTCAAGCGTGTTGATTCTTCTTCCTGGTTTTGAGCTAGTGCTTTCTGTGCAGCTTGAACTTCTCACCTCAGCACCATTGGTTCTTGCTTATATGCTCCCTCCTGAAAGTGTAGAATGTAGACTAATACTTTTGGGAGCAATGACACATCTTCTTTTGATGGTTCCTGCGTCATTCTGTATCTATCCCACAGAATCTTTCATATTGCAACTTGAGGCTTGAATATTGTTTTGAGTTTCTTCTGTTTAAGATATGCTATTTTTGTTTCTCTTACATGTTTTTCTAATGGTAGATCTTTGCACATTTTGTTATAATATATTGCTTTGACTTCTTGAGCTTCCTTTTGAAATTTTCTCTTCAGCTTTCTGATATCCTCATTTCCTTTCTTTGCCTTAGTACTTTATGATTAAGAGCAAGTCTCAGAGTCTCTTCTGACACCCACTGTGATCCTTTCTTTCTTGCCTGCATTTTGGCGACCTCTTGATTTCTCCACAAATGGTATTGCTGATGTCTTCCTACAGCTCATCAGGTCTTATGTCATTAGTGTTTGCTGAATCAAATCTGTTTCATATGAGCTGCCTGACCCTGAGCGCTGTGATGGTTGTACCTGCTGCCACCAACCTGGAGTCCATTTGACTTTGCTTGCTATTTCGCCTGCATCATTAGCCTCCAGCTACGTGAGTCTTAAGAGGAGCCCGGCTGCATTGGACTTTTCAAGTTGAGCTGAGCTGTGCTAGGGAGTCTTCATGATGTAAAGTTGCTTCTTGATTTAAAGTTTTTCCTTGAACCTGGATGAGGGTCACTGGCAGTTTCTTCCGCCAACCCAACTGACACAACCGAACTTGTAATTCCTACATCATCAAGGATACTCCTATAATAGAGAAAGGTTGCACACATTTTTAGGAGGCTCGTAGTAAAAGTAGAATGCGTTGAAGAAGTCTGGTATAGAATGGTGAACACTAATGGCAATCTGATGAGGCCTCAGTAGCTAGTGACAAGAGGTATAGAGAAAGTCTGTATCACCTTAAAAATACACATACAGTACAAACAGCAGAAAGGATGTGAAATGTTCTTCTGTTGGAAGTTTAAAAGTATAGGTACCATTGAGTAGAATATGTAAGTATAAAATCTCAACCCCTCATATATAGATATAGTCTCTCTCTCTCTCTCTCTCTCTCTCTCTCTCTCTCTCTCTCATATCTATGATAGAAGTAGTTTCAGATTTTACATAGGGACCCTTAGGACACTTCACACCCATCCATGGAAGCCTGAGGTCAGAGAACTACAGCACTGTCAAGGAGCAGCCGGAAAAGAGGGCAGTGGGCTTCTGAGTCGGACTTTTTCAAGGCCTCCACTGAGAGGCGAGTTCAGCCATACTGGTTGACCCCTTTAGTTGAATTAAGCCCCCTTCCTGTCTCAAAGGCCTGAGTTTGTGCATGCCCTCTAGCCTTTATTTGCTTTCAACTTCCTGTAAGGGGGTTTAGGGAGGCCTTGGCATGTAGCTGTACAACCCTGGTTTCTGCCTCCAGCTACCCGACATTACTAGCATGCAAATCTACCTACAGCTACAGGCAATCCTGATAATAGTTTTAATATCATAATTTTAGAAACCAATCTTTTAGAAGATTGAAAACCAATCATTAACTTTATATAGAAAGGAAAGAGACCACATATAAGGAAAGTATTACTGAAGGAGAACCATCTCAGAGACCTCTAACATCCCATTTTCAAAGTACAGTAGTCAAAATAGCCTGGTATTTAAATAGCACTTGTATGATGATAGATCCACAGACCAATGGAACATAATTGAGATCCTGGAAGTAAATCCATTCACCTACAGTTGGCTGATCTTTAAAAAAGCACCAGAACACAATAAATATGAAAGTAGTAGTCTCTTTAAAATGATACTAGGAAAACTTGATATTCATTTGCAAAGGAATGAAACAGAATCCAAATCTCATAACACATTAAAAAAACCTTAAGATTGAACAATGATTTGAATTTAAATCTTAGAACTAAAAGAAGAATTAATGAAAGAACATCGACTAGTATAGTGATCCTAACACATGGTATTATCACACTATCAGATATAAAGGAAAGCACAAGACAATAGAAGACTGCGACCTCCTAAAAATTAGACATTGTGTGAATCAAAATATGTCAGCAAAAGAGAGTCCATAGAGAGGAAGAGAGAAACTTTTTGCAATGAAATTGCAGACAATGAACTGTTGGATCTCTCCCTCTGGTGGGAGAGATATATCTTGGTCCTTGGCTTTGCATGAGATGTTCAAGCCTGGTTTGTGATCCAAGTGTGTCTATGCAGAATAAAAGTGTCACAAATGCGAGGGACAGTGACTCGGCCATTCAGGCTGCAGCCCGCTCATACTGCATTGTGTCTGAGCTGCTGGGAGAAGGCACCAGAGCAAAACTTCTGGCTTTTCAGGACACCCCCTTGGGAGGTGTTGGCAACCCCATTGACTGAATCAAATTCACCTGGCTTATATGGGCCAATCCAGGTGCACCTCCTAGGTGAACCACCCCTTCCTGCCAGGAGCTCGAACCTAACAGAACTTATCTCTTCAATTTCCATAAACTTCAATACCTGAACAAGAAAGTAAAACCATTAAAAATGGTCAGAAGACATGATCAGACACTTCACCAAAGGAGACCACCAAAGGAACTATGTAGCCAGTCAACAAGCATAAAACAGTTCTCACAATCGTTAGTCATCCTGGAGATATACTTCTAAACAAACATGCACTACCCCCTCGCTGCAACGTCAACAGTTCTGTTCACAAAAACAGGACACAGCAAATGCCGGCAAGCATGAGGAGGAGAGAACTATCAGGACTGTGAGACAGTGCAAACATTGGGGAAATAAAAACGATGCTTCTCTAAAAATTGGGACTAGACATACCACAGGGTTAAGCAACCTTTTGCACTGCTAGTTGGTCTATAAAAGGTCCAACCACTGTAGAAAGCAATATGCTGCTTCTCAAAAACCATAGAACCAGACACTTCTTCTCTTCAGTTCTTTTCTTCTTCTTTTGACTTCCTAGGAAAATAAGACAGTAACACAAATAGATATACGTACACCCGTGTTTACTTTAGTGCTCAAGAAAAATTTATATGAGATCATAATTATAAAAGCCAATAAAAGATGGATGCATAAAAAGAAAATTGTTTAATATTTAGCAGGGTTGATAAAAGATGGGAAGAAGGGAAGATTATTGGTACATGTTAACTTGGATGAAAAGGAAGGTAATACAATAGGGGAGGTTGGCAAAAAATGACTGAAGCAGAATAAGACACTGGGGCATTTGCAAGAGGTAAAAGCAACAGAGACAATAGCTGGTATATACCCAGTCCTGCAGTACTGGTGTTTCATGAGTAGATGCTTGGATAAACATGCATGCTAAATGAGCCCAGGATTTTGGAAGAGTGGGATTATACCCACAAATGCATGTACTTCTTGGTGAATGAATCTTTGAGCATGGAGGATCAGGATCATAGTTTCAAAGGACAAAGTCAATAGTGTATAAAGAGTGTATTCTACATCTTACTTGGATGAGTAATAACTGAGGTCTTAAATGTTTGGAGAGACGTCTACGTTCCAGCTGATCTCTTCCCATCAGAAACTAAGAAGAATGACGAAACCCAAAGACACCTGGAAATATTGAGCCCAATAGACTAATCGACTAAGCAACCTTCACTCTATGAAACTGAGACCAGAAGAGCTATGATATCTGACTACTACTACCCTATTGCCCTGAAAAGGATCTCCTTAAAATTCTTGATAGAGTGGGAGAAAAATTTGAACTAGCACTCAAAATCTTAAAGAGACCAGGCTTAAAGGTCAGATAGATACTGATGGGACCCCTAAAACTATAGTTCTTAGCCAATCCAAATGAAAATAATAAGCCATTTAAGATCAAAAGGGCAACATTTATCCAAGAACAAAGTTCAGAAAGTTAGAAAAGATGATGGAACAGAAACAAACAAACAAGCAACCCCTCCCCCACAGGAACTAGTATAATGCACATTACCTTGTGGGGATTGGAATGGAATGGATGAATTGAAACAAAATGTATGGATTTTTTAATGTAAAACCGATGATCTGTTTTATAAATCTCCACTTAATTCACAATCAAATATTTGAAAAGTTAAATAAAACAATGTTTTCCTAGGGAAGTCAGATCTTCCATAACTTGATTCTGGAGGGTAGGATTGGAGATGAAGGCCTCTGCCTACAGTTAAGAGGATAGGGACAAGAAGCACAAGTATAGGCCTTCCTGGAATAAGGCTACTGTCACATTTCAGATGGTGTTGGAGAATGAGGCTTCCCAAAAGTATGAGAACAGAGTTGCCATCCAAAGAGACTTGAAAGGCAATTTAAGCCCTCGAGTTGAGAGATCTTCAGCCGGAATTCTAGCATCATGGCCAATACCTCGAGACCAGAGTATGAAAGATGAAACATTGCCCAGAAAGTTTTCAAAAATGAAATTATTTTAAAAATTTGAGAGTCAATGTAATTTGGATTTGGGACCTGCTTTTTGTTCATTATTCCTTTCTCCCCTGCAATCTCTCCCATTTGTAATGGAAAATTTTAATCTTCTGCCTGTTTTACTATTGTATATTGAAACAGAAAACTTGTTAGTCTGGATTTTACAGGTTGGAGAAAGGAAAGGAATTAAGTCACATGATAGAATACACATAAATGCATACCTGTATTTGATTTGATTATTCAGAAGATAAGAGTTTGTACTTGAAGTTGGTTTACAATTTAGGATATCAGTTGAAGAGCATGTACTCAATACATAAAAGCATCTGCAGCAAGAAATAATCCATCAACTTCATAGTAGTCTTCAATATGTTTATAATTGTTTTCTGCTGGTCCGAAGACAAATCATGGTGACCAGAATGCAGGGTCAAGAGCAAGTGAGTCTGTCAGATCATCCATATAGAATAGATGATGACCACAGCTCCAAAAAAAAGGACCCATACATCTGATGGAGCACACTCTTGAGATGAGTGCATTATACTGAATTATAGAAGAACAATCATCTCAATGTCTACAAAATTACTGAGAATTGAAATATAATTAAATTGACGTATAACATTAACCCTTGGTGATAGACAAGATTTCTATAGGGAGAAATTAATAAGTAGATCAGTAACAATACCCCGTTTTAAATGTTCAAAGGTTAGAGAATTAAAATTTTATGTTAACTTCACTGAACCAGGATTCTCAGTGCCTTGGCAATTATGATATAGTCACTCCTCGTGACAAGATACTCTATCATGTAATTAGCCTATCATGAATTTTGCTGTGAGCAGCCAATCAGTTAGTTGTATAGGAGATTTCTACTGTAGATGATGATGTTCTGGAAAAAAAAAAACTTGCTTTCTTTTAGCTGAGTCTAGATCCTGCATCTGGCTCTTTATCTGAGCCAGCCGCCCACTGCATTTATTGACCGCTGATCTCAGAGTCATCAGCAGCCTGACATTTTTCCTGCCATGTTCTCGTTCATTCACTTCTGCAGGGAGAAATCGGCACATCTGACCTGCCATTGTTGGTTTAATCAGTCCTGAGGCTACACAACTTAGAAGCTTTCTGTCTGACTCATGGGTTGACAATTTGCTTACCTCTACAATCATGTGAGCCATGTTCTTGAGATAAGTGCTACACTCCCTCCCTCCCTCACTCACTCAGTCACTCCCTCACTCACTCACTCAGTCACTCTGTCACTCCCTCACTCACTCACTCAGTCACTCCCTCCCTCACTCACTCACTCATTCACACACTGTGACTGCCACTGTTTTTGCTTTTCTAGAGAACTCAGCCTAAAATAAAACTAATTTCTGGCCAGAAATACTCAACATGGACTGCCTCTGTGCGTTTCCTAGATTGAAAATGTTTCGGAGTAGAAAGCACCATTTTTCTCCCTTAGCAAGTCTCCCCCAGCAAGTGGTTGGAACTGCAGCCCATGTGAATCACACACAGTCCAACATGTAACCACTAGACCACCAGGACTCCAGCAGAAGCACTAAGTAAAATTACTGAGAGGGGAAATGATAAGGTGAGACTAGACATCCAGCTACCTAATAAATCTGGTTGAAATAAAGTTTAATTCTGAATTAGGAAATAAAGAATTTGGCAGAGGTATAAATGTGAATTGGTACAGATCACTTCCTTAGTTTTTTCTATAACTAGAACATCTGTGTTGATATTATTAATTATAAATCATGTAATAGGTTTTACACAGATATTTAGGTAAGTATTTTCTATTCAGGACACTTATTTCTTACCCTAAATAATTTCACCAGAGGAATAAAAATACGAAAGCACCTAAATTAAGGAGAATTGTCAGATTTTAGTCCCAACATCAAAGAAAGTAAGTCCAGTGATATTTTGTAAGTATCCTTCTCAAAGTTCCATGCTATTGCAAAGATGAGAATTGGGAGAGCTTTAGAATGGAATATGTGGTCAATGAATCTAGAATTCTCTATCTTAGTTATATCAAAATATATCAAAGCTCTCAGTTTCTGTGAATTGTTGCCTTCAAGGGACACTGTGGCTCAGTCAATACACTAGCATGTTAGTAGTGATTGGAATACTTCAGTCTACATTAGAGGATTGGAACCTTTGAAAAAATCCCTGGGATTGGGACATATGGGGAGAAGTTCAACCAACCAGTTGTTGTCAACTCCTACCCATGACAGCTTCATGTATTTTAGAGAACAGCGATATCCCACAGGGATTCCTGTGGCCTATTCACAAGCAGACCATTAGTTCTTTCTTCTTAGGCACCTCTGATGGTATTACATGTCCAGTTGGCAGGTTAGTGACCGAGTGTGCTCACCATTTGCATCTGCCAGGTAGAATGCCCAGATTAACCAAGACTGGGTATTTTATTAACCAAATGGAATGAAAATTTAAAGTAAGATTCAAATTTATTTCTATTTATGAAAATTCTTGCACATGTACTTTGCAGAAAAATTTACATCTACTATTGATTGAGGCATTCTAATAATGGGGAAGAATATTGAAAGCACCATGGACTGCTAAAAGGGAAAGCCAATCTGTTGTGGATAAAGTACATCTATATCTCCCCTTAGAGGCAATGATGGCAAGACATCATCTCATATACTTGGCACAGGTTTTCAGGAAAGATCAGTCTTTGGAGAAGAACATCATGTTTGGTAAAGCAGAAGACCAATGAAAAAGAGGAAGACCTCCAACAAGAAAAATTGACAGAGTGGTTGCAACCATGGATTCCAGCCTAGGACCAATCGTGAAGATGGTATAGGATGAGTGGTAGTTCTGCTTCTTCTAGGGTAGTTATGTATTCGAACCAGTCCTAGACCACCTAACAACAATACTGATTGAATGAAAAATGTAGTCCAACTGTGTTACCGTATCTAATTGATATTTTGTTAGCCAAGAATTTTAGGATAATAAAATGAAATAGCACCTTGACTTATATCTGTCATCTAATGTTTAGAAGCTATATATTAAAATAAAATTATTTTCCCTAGAAAAGTACTGGTATGTTATACTTTTTACATTAGAATGTTTTAACTATGTTTTGTGTTTTCTACTTGCAACAGATAATAGAATGAAATTCCAAATTGTCATGCTTTGCCATTTTGGAATGGATATGTATTATTAATCATGTATGTTTAGGAAAAGGTCCTCTTTGTGCTGTTGATAGAGTGACATCTGTTGCTTAACTGAATGTCTAATAGAAGAGATATTTAGATGACCATAAACATTTTCTAAGCAACCCACAATGTTTTCGATTTGAGAAACCTACACTGCATACTGTGACCATTTCTTCTAAAATCAACGTTATTCTCAACTACTTGGTGTTTCCCCTAGGAATATATATTTTTCGCTAAGCATGAAATAAGTGCTGAAATGTGCTCATTTATGGAATCCAAGTTAATAAATGAATATGCATTGTAGATTGCTAGAATATAACTGAATTTCATCAACTGTGCTATAGAGGACAAAAGTGGGGAGAATATAGTGAGTTAGGCTGCTCACCAAAAAGTCAGCAGTTCAAAACCACCAGCCATCCCATAGGAAAAAGCTAAGGCTTTCTATACCCACAAAGATTTACAGTCTCAAAGAACCCTGGGGTAGTTCGACTTTTTCCTGAGGACCACTGTGATTGATGGCAGTGAGTGCCATTGATGGCAGTGAGTGCCAATGGAACATATATGATTTCTAATATTCTCTTCATATATTGTAACTAAGTTCTCTGATTATACAGCAACCATAGCAAACCTACTTGCTATAATTGGTTCTAAAGAATTTTGAGAAAAAAACATGAGTGGGTAATACGCAAAAGAATCTCAGGGCCTCAATATTATTCCTATTTTTCTTAATACTGTATTCCCTCAGGACATAATTTTAACTACATTTTGTATCTGAAAGTATTAAAGGGTGGGGGAAGGTAGCAAGGAGAAGAAAAGTCAAAAAAAGGAAAACTGACAATCTTGAGTATTATCATGGAGCATTTTGTAAGAAGTACAAATTATTCATTCTTTTTACCATCTTGAAGAAATGTAACTTTATATGCCATATGATCCATAAGTGATTCAGGGCTAACCACTTTACAACCCTGTAAAGTTAGAGGCTAGTTTATAGAAAACTGATAAGGGGTGATTTTTCCCCCTTTACCTGATAGAAAAAATGAGAACCCAGAGTTTATTGGTTGCACTTTCCTAGAAGACATAAATCTTCATTCCTTTCTTAGCTGTCTATATAAATCCCAACTCCACATAGCCTTTTCAAATCAATTTTTGTCATTCTGATTAATAAGTTAAATAAACCTTCTGTGAGTTATCTGTTTGTAAGAGATTGTGATTTTAACAATCCGAATGTCACATGCCTAGAAGTAGGATCATGAAACTCCAGTGAGGATTAACTTCTTTTATTTAAGTCTTAGAATTTCTATCTAGACTGGTTCTCTACAGTTCTAAAGGTACTTATGTTCAAATAAGGCTCATAGATAACACAGACTACTTTGAATGAGATCCATAATTAAGAAATTTCATTCCTCACAGTATTTATTTACTGTTCATCATGGGATATGCTTGTCTTAATAATCTATTGCTGTCAAAACAGAAAATACACAGTGAATAATGTCTACAAATAGAATTTTATTTTTGCATACTTAGAAATGTAGGGGTCCCAGTTCTGGTGACAGTTCTAGGGGAATATTTTTCCTCTTCATCAGCCCCAGAGGAAGGTACTTATTTTTGTGCTCCACTTCTGTGTTATCTTCTTGCCACTTGGCATCGCTCTTCTCCTGTCTCTGCTTCTTTTGCTTACTTTTTCCCCCTCCTTTATCTCTCAAGACATGTCCAATACTAGTCCTAACTCATTAACTTAAAACTACAAGTTGTTTTTCTGTCATATCTGCATTCTCTTGACTCTGGCAGCTTCTATTTCAGTCTTCCATATAAGGCAAGTGTATGAAAAGAAGGCCAAAGATGAAGACTTACTTTTGTACCAGGGCCAGTAAAGAACTTGTAAGTTGCTATTGGGACCCCAAGTTACTTAAATATCTGATGTCTAACTGCTATTTACTAGTAATTACTATTCCATCTCCACATTGATAGTCATTGTTTTCTTCTTCTTGATGGCAGTAGAGGGATATTGCTTCCTGGGTTTTGCATTGAGTTGCTGCCTTTCTCTATGACATCTTTTGGTACCTTCCTTTCACACAGCCTGAAAACCACCTCTCCCTCACCCAGCAGACCCAGCTGTGCTTCATAAAAATCAGAGAGCATGTGGGATGAGATGCTTAGAAATGGACTGAAACATTAGTTCAAAAAAGAAGGGGTTATATTTTCAGGTATCATAGATGACAATATTAAGACTTAAAGGGGTTCAGCAACTTTTCCAACTTTATTCAAGTAGCAGAAATATGAATTGAGCTACATGTACCCTTACCGACTAGGCACAGGGAAGATATTACTTCGTATTCAACAAGAATAAATGATTTTAACTCAAAATATTAATTGAGTTCCTGGATTTTTCTAGTAGAAATAAAGCTGTCCGATGAAATCATCTAAGTCCCTGGTGGTGCACACAGCCAGTTCAGCTGTGTAACTCAAAGGAAGGGGTGTGCTGAAAGAAACTCCTGGCAAGCCACGTGAGAAAATCTGCTTTTGTGACCTGACACCAAGAGGCTATGTGAGTATGGGAGGTGATTTTATCACTGTTGACAGAAATGGTATTGAAAAAAGGCCCTGGGGCTGCTTCACCTCATCTCACTGCCCTCCAGTCTGTGCCAACTCAAAGTGCACTGATAGGGCAAGGAAGAACTGCCTCTGTGGTTTCAGAGCCTGACACTCTTTATGGGAGTAGAACATCCACATTTTCTCCCATGAGTCAGCTAGTATTTTGAACTATTGACCTAACAATTACGGCCCAACGTGTAATCACTACGTCATCGGGACTCTTCTTAATTGTGCTACATTAGCAGGGACTGTATGTGCTCCCGAACTTTCCAAAAAGGAAACCTCTCCAGAAAACGTTTCCATGGGAAGCATTTAAGAATCAGATAAATTGGTTTTTTGGGAGGGGGGTGGGGTGGGACACCACTGCCCTCTGGTGGTCATGGGAGCTACCCAGTCTTGCTCCTGGAGAGCTGCTGCTGGATTTGAACCACCAAGCCCGTGGGCCACAGTCTTGCACTCAACCACTTATGCCACTGGGGCTCAGCCCAAGGAGCAGATAAATTGTACAGTTATTATTTAATAGAGAATCTCAGAAAAATCATTCTTTTTCTATAAAAGCTGGAGTGATCACGGAGGTCAGTCTGGTGGGTGTTATTTGTTTTATGAATTCTGCGTGTGCCTATTCAGAGAAAGGTGCCATGAATGCTACCCTTCTACATGATTTGACACAGCTGTCACATTTCTTGCTGAATGGGGCATATTTTTAGGATAGTTGAGGGTAAGCCTTGAGGTTTACCCTCAACTGTCCTAAAATATGTCCCATCATGTATAGGCAAGTGGACAGATGGCTTGTTACATAGATGTCAAAATGGTGTTTTTTGTTTTGAGGTATTATGGCAATGACTTTGAAGACAAACTACCAACAGCCAAAAGCTAGAAAAGCTTGCTTTTCACATTTTGTCCCTCTGATTTTCATACTGCTAGCAGTGAGTTTACAGAGCTGATCTCATCCATGCCATCATATAATTTTCTTGTTCAATACTAAATTCTGTTCGGTGAAAGATGGCCAGCTGAAAACATAAACATATATTCCATTTGCTAAATGTCTGCACTCTAGAAGTAAGGAAAAGCAGCCACAGTTACTTCATTTTTTATATTAATAAATAAGAGTCTAAACAGGTAGGGGGCCTGCTTAAGATTATCTTATCAACAAGTGACAAATCCAGGATAGGAGCCATCAACCATGAAGATATTTCTAGTATACCACACCAGAAGGACAGGAGTTTGATCTAATGTTCCCAGAGAGCACCTCTAGTCTTCAGTTTTCTAATAACTTTTTGTTACACAAATAAATAAACCTATCATTTAATTTTCCCCCATCTTGAAAATCTAGATAAAGTTTCTTATTGATTCTTTTTAGTTCTCTTTACATTTCATTTTTGTAAATATTTTCTTTCCCTGCCTTCCATCTCTCCCTTTTCCTTTTCTTTCATTAAAATGCAATAGAAATCTCAGTTATTTTGGAGTGCTCCATCCTTACATGGTATCTTATGTAAGACCAAAGCCGAATCCACAGCACTAGAGTGGACTCCCAATTCACAGCAGCAGCCTGCAGACCAGTGTAGAATGGGCCCTCCGGGCCCTGTCTTTCTTCCACGTTGCAGCTGGTGGTATCAAACTGCTGACCTTTTCATTAGCAGTCCTATGACTAGCCACTCCTCCACCAGAGCTCCTATGTCTCACAGAGAAGTCATTGAAGGGTTATTGAGTGGGGGGAAAGGTGAAATTCAATCTCAGATCTACCACCCTTAATACAAAGATACTGTCTCCAAAGAAAATTAACTTCTAATTAAGCACATTAGCTTAGCAGAGGTCTTCCTTTCTGTGAAGCCTGCTGTCATCCGTCTCGGAGCTCTTTGTTAAGATATAAGTCAAACTGTGATGGCTTGTACTCAACTAGCCACAGGCGAAGGATCAACGAGGAAAGCCATCGCAAACATGTCCTCTAAGTTTGTTCCCCTCTCTTGGATTTCTGTATCTTTTGGTTTTGCTACTGAAAAGCAGCCTCAAGAGGCCTGAGAAGAATTGGATAGTATCTCGCTGTAGGCCTTCTCAAAGCCATAAATTCTGCCAAGTAATTGAAAATTTATTTGAGGAATAGATTATGACTCCTCTTATTGGTAAGTGTTAAGTACTGAAACAATCTTCCTATGGGCAATACTTTTTCCTATGAATTCCTAGAATAGCTTATTCTTCGTACCATTCATTTGTGATTTACTTGCTGCTTTCAAATTGATTTAACTTTTACTGTGTGTAGTTTTCCTCAATTGTAACTTAGTTTGAATTGAAAAGGGCTTGCTATAAATAAAGTGAAGAGAAAAAGACTTTTTTTGTCATATGTGGAATTTGATTTTGTCTTCTTCAATTACCAACTGCTTCAATGTAGGGATATGATCTTGTTCCAAGTGGGAAGAATGTCAATCTTATTATCGTGAGATTAAATAGTCAAGTGGAAAAATATGAGGATCTCAAGAGAAGATGGAGGTGATGTCCTTAAAGATCTATCCGTTTGTACTTTTCCCATCAGAATGTGAGCTCCTCCAGAATGGCAAGGAAGGAAAGGGGGACCTTCAAGCGCTTTAAAAAAACAAAGTCCCTGCCGTCAAGTTGATACTGACTCACAGCGACAGCCAGTGGGTTTTCGAGATGATAATTATTTACGGGAGTAGAAAGCCCAGTATTTCTCCCTCAGAGGAACTGGTGGCTTCAAACTGCCGAACAACACATAACCTCTATATGACCAGGGCTCCTTGAGCTAGAAAAACAAAAAAACAAAACATGATAGGCAATTGCTGTGATACTTCTTTCATGCAGTAAGGAGTGGAACAAGAAGTGACATAACTTCAAGAGAGGTAAAAAGATGTTTTTCTAGGTATCTCTACCAGTATCTATAAGCTCCAAGGTTGTATAAGTGCATAAAGTGACCAGGTTTTAAGCAGGACACCACTGATGGGGACGTGGAGTGGTGGTGTTATTTGATTAAAAATTTGGTCTATATGGAGAAGCAAAACTTTTCATAGAACACAAACATAGTATTGTAATATATTTATTTCAATTTTAAAATGCCATGGGGCATTGTTAACTTGTTAAAAAGTTGAACATCTGGTCACTGGAGGTTAAGCACTCAACTATGAACTGAAAGATTGGCAGTTCTTACCCACTGTGCTAGTCTGGGTAGACTGGAGAACCAGATTCAGAGACATTCATATTTGTATAAGAAAGATCTTTATATACAAGAGCAGTTGGATATTGAGAAAAGAATCTCAGTCCAGGCCAGATCAAGTCCGTAAGTCTGCTATTGGCCTGTATGTCTAATACCAATGTATACAGTCCTCTTCAGACTCATGAAATGCGTGCAATGATGCCGAATGCAGGAAGATCACAGGCCAGTGAGTGGAAAGTCTTGTGGATCAAGTGGAGGTAGAAGCATCTCAGCAATGGCAGAGGTCTCTAGCTCCCAGGCTTTTGGCAGCATCAGGGTAGCTTCATGTGGCTTCTTATCAGAAATGTCTTACAGGGAGTGAAAGAGTGTCTCCTGTCTCCAAGAAGAAAATACAGGAATTCCCAGAATCCTCAGGAGAAGGCCATGCCAACACAGAGAACTTATTGGTTGTATGCCAACTGATAGGCAAGACATTACTCCTTCATTCGTCACCCTCTCAGTTCCCAAATTGACACCAGATTAGATAACAACCACATCCACCAAGAAGCACCTTACAAGAGAAGCCTGGCCAGCAGTTTCTTGAAAACTGTGGTTGACAGACCAAGATTTGAGTGAAATACCCCGCTAATGGCAGAGAAATAATTCAGTGCCTGCAACAACTCTGATGGTTTTACTGCAAATGGAAGGTGAAAGGGAGGAAGCAGAAAATATTGTGATGGTAGCATGAGAACACAGAGATGTCAGTAGGTCCAGGATGCAACCGGGTGACCTCTGTACAAAGGTGGACTGTTTGCTGAATGAAAGAAAGCATTTACTGACGGATGGTTTTCCAAGACTCTTTAGAAGTCACCAGATTTATTTTCTCAAGGTGCCTCCGGGTGGTTTCAAACTACTCTGTTAGAGGAAAAGTACTGAGCTAATTGATATATGGCGCTACCATGAGTGGGACTCCTCTTGATGGTGCTTTTCCTACAAAACAGAGAATGGTGCTGCAGTGAATATAATAGCCAAAGATGCTTTTAACTAAAAGCTGAACATGATTGTGGGAAAAGAGGAAAGTAGAAAGAAATCATGGAAAGAACTAAGAGGCAAAGGGTATTAACAGCTGTATGAGCCCCCAATAAAATGATCTTTTTAAAAAAGATGCTTGGTTGCTAACAAAAGCAAAACAAAAGGGCTGAGCTCCGGTGGCGTAGTGGTTGAGCGTGGGACTGCAGCCCTCTGGCTTGGCAGTTCAAATTCAGCAGCAGCTCTCCAGAAGCAAGGCTGGACCTCACACTCCCACCATAAGGCAGTGAGCACCGCCCCCCCCCAAAAAATAATCTTTGACCTAGGGTAATTCAAACACTGAATTAGGTCTGTTTTTTCCCCCATTAATAAAAGCTTAGTATTTTTGTTTTGTTTTGTTTCCATTAATAGTGATCAAATGATGCTATCAAGAGTTGATAGAACCGATCAAACTATCATCAAAGAACTGAACGCTTTCTGTCTTTCTAACTGCATATCAGTGAGTCATTCTTTCCCTTATGATCTCCAGATCGCTGCTGTACCTCAGACTTCCTATTTGTGTTCTGGAGAAAGAAAATGTAGAAAATCCAAAGTCATTACCTCCTGAGGCTTTATCTTGCTATTCAGGAAGATACTACTTTCCCAAAGACTCTCATATAAGAACTTTCAGAAAAGATATGTGACTACATCTAAGTGAAAGTTAAATTAAAATTTTATCGCTTTAGGTCTATGCTCTCCAAGAACTATAGGAGAAAAAATGGTGGGTAACTAAGCCAGATTATCATTATGACACACAATTCAAATATTAGTCAGATGGGATAAAGCACTTGGTAAGAGGTTGTGTGGGTCAGGTGGATTTCTCCTTCTCATATTGATATGTCATACAGATAAAAATAGTCTCATTTCCCTTGGAAATGATCA